>JASDQU010371791.1:9872-20295 GCA_032191745.1 Picea mariana | reverse complement strand
TCTTTGAATTGTTTACAGGACAAACAAGACATAAAAAATCATAACAATTATATGATTTATAAATCTCTGCAATAAGGGAAACCTGTTATGCAAAAACTTATATTTAATAATTCAACTTATGAAGAAGAGAAATCTGTCATTCATAGATTGAATTAAGTGATTGCTATATTTTTTATACACTTGGAAGAAATCAGATATGGATTATATTGATTAAAACATATCATTTACAAAAGGCTAAGATAGCTAAAGTAGTCATTAACCACATGCAAATAGATACACACAAACATGAAACAAAATATTGATATCATGAAAAGCTAAAGCTGTGACAAAACATCAATTCTGTCTCAGTCTGTATTAAAATTCCATATCCTTGTTCTCCCACGAATGAGGATGATCCTTATTACAAAAATAATAAGTATATATAAGTCTTTCCACAAGGTAAAAACCTCCTTGTGGATAATATCAAACTGTTTACATAATCTGGGAAGATATTCCCAAAATCAACTAAACTAGGAAACTAAAATGAAATCAAAACATTTCAAATATCCTCTAACTGCTCATCAAATCCAATCCAATTTCGAATTGATCTGCAATAGACCAAAAATAACAAGTTAGAAAGATATTTTATTAGTAAAACAATAAAAATCTAATCCTACAGACTTAGCTACAGAATCATCTGATTCTGTAGCTAGTCTAAAATAACATACAGGATCAGAACTAGAATCAAATCAAATCTTTTAAAAGAATCAAAACCAATTTTCTTCCAATGATCACTTAAAACGAATCACTCAAGATTCAAATGATTTTATCATTCAACATTAAACAAGATCAAAAGTGATTCACTTGAAAACAGGGGTAAGAATACTCTGTTTTACTGTTACCATAAAATCGGGTAAATGATAATCGAACAGTAACAAGACTGTTTCATATCCAATTGAAATCGATAATGAACCATATTATATGTGATACTATCTAATCCAACACAATCAATTTCCACTCATTATAGCTATAACGATATAGCAAAAGATTCAAGTCGTTTAACCGAATGCAAAGATAGGAAGACTGTTTCGATTATGGGTAAATGAAATCATACGTAACAGCATCAACCAAGAAAAAATTGTCATAGATTTTGATCGTTGATCCTTGCACAGTCAACAGACAAGATCAATTGATTGTGATCACAATCTTAATAAAATTGACAGAAGTGACAATTGCAAACTAGGCAAATAATCAAAACAAATCACGACTGAGTTTAATATAGAAATAGATCATGAATCTGGATATAGTCAATATCATTCTATGAATCAAATTCAAACAGAGTATCCATTGCCATTACAAATCCAACTGATAACATGGTCGAGCTAACAGTAAACCAATGCGAATTAACCGGCTGGGTTTTTAGCATAAACGTTATGAATCGAATCTATTCATGATTTGGGCGTGTTTGTACAGAGTCACATTGGAAATAATCCAAATTGAAAGTCATATGGGACATAAAATTGTAACAATTAACCATATCAAAATTGTTGCCAATCATAGCATATACATTGAATCAAAATGTGATAAATTGAATATGAGAAACAGCTTCTGTCTAAAATAGATACAAATGAATTCAATTGACAGCAGAGCATCTGTTTTAACTCAATCAAACAAATCAAATCCACACCAAGATCATCAAATCGATAAAAATCCAATCGAAGCTAAACTGGGAAAAAGAACTTCCATTTAGTCAAAGCAAAGCTATGTATAGAATGCATACAATGTGACAGAGCCAATCAATGCTATAAACAGAGCTATTCAAAACCGAATTCGAATTCGTTATATAAACAAGTGATAAAATATACCTGTGTGATGACGAAGGCTGTTCAATTATGCCAACTTAGAATTCACGATAGCTGTGGCTGATTCCACATTTTTAAACAAGATGGAGCCTGTCGTCCTTTGTCTCTTATCAATGGCTTGTAGCTTAGCCTTTTGACTGGTAAGCAGTGCAACCTGGTCCTCCAAAGAGTGAATTCTTGACTATAGAATCGGCACATCATTATAATATCTCTCTAACCACGAGCTGCATTGATCACAGGTTGGCACTGTAGGTTTAGACAAAGCAGGAGAGGGTTTGGATAAATGACCGGGGGCTTCACAAGGCATCTTAATGCCTGGGTAGTTAGGGTTGTCGTGTAGGTAGGGGGGTAGGTTTGACACAAATTCATATGAGAGTTCGGCACACAAACCTTGCGAATAGGGGTATTCGCTAGCCAAGAAATGCTCCACTTCCGAATCGGAGTCCTCACTCAACACAATAGGGTTTGGATCGACAAGAGGTTTTGGCTTATTTCTTTCCATCCACGAAATTAAACACGCATTCTTTTTCCCTTTGGCGTTTACAGTGGGTTTTTCCTTAGGATTTTTTCCCAAAGGCTTAACAGTCTCAACACCCTTAGTCACAGAGTGGGGTAGGTCGATAGGTGAGTCGGCCAAGGGTTTAGGTAGCAATATGTTGTAGAGTACTGGGGGTATAGCCTTGTCCTCGCTCACCACAGGTTTGTCAACCTGTGGAGGTTTTGAATCCTGAAAATCATTCCGAGCAAGGAAATTGCTCCAACAATCTCCGCGTAGACTCAAATGACAGACAACAATAAGCTTAACCAGCCCATAATGAAAATAGCTACTATCAGCCTGATTTCTTTTGTACTTCTTTGACATTTTAAACAGGCTTCTATGCAAATAATAAGGCATATTGAGATAATAACCCATAAAAACCATAAGAAAACACAGGTGATGTAAAAACACAAACCTGTACCGACCTTCGCATGTGATAAACTGTTTGATTATCATCAATAAATCATGCCAACGCTGTTTAAGCATCGTTACTGGCAAACCTTTATCACAGGAGGTGATTTTACGCGATTGGAAGAGCAGTGTCCAAGGGACCTCCTCTACTTTGCAGTTCTTGGACCATTGTTGTCTAGTGGCAGGCAAACCCGTAGAAAGACTGATAAACTGTTCATCAATTTCCAATTGAATATCGCCAACCTTGGCTTGACAGCCATCAAAGGTCATGGTGAATTGTCAAGCTACGCTGAGGTTAAAACCCTCGAATTTGTGTATAAATGGAAGCCACCCATTTTCCTCGAGGTCACCGCGGGCACTGTCAAACATCAACAGGGCTTGGTTTCCTTTGGGTTCAGCCCTCACGACTTGGGCCATGGTGTGAGCACATGGTAAGGGTTTGGTTAGAATTCACCAATGCACAGGAGTAGAGTCATTTGGTCTAACAGCAATGAACGTTCAAAGGGGAAGCATTAATGTGCGCATGTGAGGGTGGTGGAGTTATTCACCACCATGCACAATAGTTATGGTAAAGTACAACCGCCAAGTCCCACATCTGTTCAAACAATCATAGCATAGTTCAAAACCATATCATTTGGCCAATCAAAGAATCAAATGGTGAGTGATCTGAAAATAGAAGGCTGACCTGTTATGCTATGCAAGCACCCTCTACCTCATAAATTAAATCTTAACAGGACCTTGCTTCATGTGTTAAAATATGCAAGTGGAATTATGTGTTAAGTTCTTGCTTGTTCTTGTCAATGTTTGTGTGAGGAAATGATCTTTTAAATTCTTAATCATGTGTTATAAATCAATACACAGCAGTACAAAATGCAGCAAATAACACAACAAACTCACAACAACAACAAGATGATAAAGGAGTTCACCCCTCTCTGGGCTACATCTCCTTGAGCCTCCTTCAATGGACTTGGCTCTCTGGGATTAGTTTTTCAAATGATCATTACAAGCTGCTTCTCAACTCCAATGGATTTACAGACTGTACCATTGGATTCAGAATACATAAAAACCCCAAATTTGACTGTAAAAACTCTGCAAATGGACAATGGCTCATCCAACAATGACCTCTTCTACAAATGGCCTCCAAGCTTCCCTGAGCTTCAATGGAGAAAAAATGCCTGTAAAAGTCCTCCAATGGATCTGAAACCTATCCCAAAATGTTCAGAGCATGTTAATCAGTCAGAAATGACTATTCAGTCTCAGAAAATGGTTAAGTGCTCATCAGAGCAATGCCTCAAACAATGAGGGCTTTAAGCTTCATGGAGCTTCCTCAAGCTTCAAATGTGAAAAACATGCAAATGGGCTCTTCAAATGCCTGTGATAACATAACCAATGGACTCAGAACGTCCAAAAACCCCTAGCTGGGCTTTTACAGCTCCCCATTTGGCCAAAAATTGAAGAAGTTAGCTTGCTGCCATTTTTCTCCTTCAAGCCTGCTGTAACCTGTTCGCCATTTCGCACTCTGCCCAACTGAACCTAGCTCCCGAGCGTTTTCGGTGCCTAAACCCAGCACAAACGCACGTCCCGCAAAACACATCAAAATGTCGAACCGTTAACGGGAATAAGGCCCCCCGAAACGGAGGTGTTGGGCGCATGGGGCCATGTGGCCACCTCCCGCGCGCAAAAAGGGCTACTTGTTTAAATCATTCACTGTGTGCTTGACACATGGCAGGTTGGTGGCTGCAACCGTTTTAAACATAATATAAAAACCCAAAATAAAATTCAAAACGCGCTCCACACCATAACTATAATGGTTATATGTGTTAAATTTAATAAAAGCGCGGGCCAATAGTTAAAACCCAAACTTGCGCGCCAATAAATATCTAATAGTCATATGTTGCAACGTAAATATGCAATAAACCGGGTTTTAAACAAAATACAACCCCGCGCCATTTTAATGGTTTACAATGTAACCAATATAATCATGGTACAATTGAAACCGCGCACGCAACAAAATGTGTTTCGGTCACATTATAACGAATGGAACCAAGTCATATTCGAATACCCCCGAGCGCCAAATAAACATGTGGTCGTATGGTTTATAGTGATGACCACGGGCTGGGGCTAAGCCCCAGCCCGACCCCCCACCCACATGTGGAAAATTCGAATTCAAAAACTTTGCAAACTGTTATATTATAAGAAATATAGTGCGGGCGCAATGGTCGGAGGTCTATGTTAAAACGTTTGTATAGTGGGGAGGTCCGTGGGTCGAACCCCGCGGCCTCCATTCAAATTTTTAATCGACCACACAAACACCAACAACCTATAATTGGGTGCCACGTGGCAGCCCCTCATTGGACCACGTGGCATCTTTCAATTTGCCACAAACCTACCACGTGTCACCATACAATTCGCCCGTCGACAACCAATCAAAACTTTCCACGTAATTGTCGTACGGTCCAGTCAATGCTGAGTCAGCCTGCCACGTCAGCCTGCCACGCAGGATGCTGACGTCACCCTGGTGCCACGTGTCACCCATCCAGTGGTGACACGTGTCACCTCAAGATTGGTCAAATTGCATGCCAAAAAGTCCAAAACCGCATGACACGTGGCATCACCTGGAGCCACCACGTGTCCCGTACGGACATCCACGCCAGCTGTACGGCCTGCCATGTCAGTTGTACGGCCTGCCACGTCAGTTGTACGGCCTGCCCAGTCAGCATCAAATTTTTGCCTGTTTGGCTCGACGAACAGACCTCAATAACTTCTTCATACGGACTCTGTTTGCGAAAATAAATATACCACCGGAATCAGGAGAACGAGACGGATGCAATGGTATCATTTTCGTTGCATTCCGAGCACTTTGAAAATTGACCAAATTTTAGACCCCTGGTCCAGATTCTGATCACGCCTTCCCACTGAAAGGCTTTTGGACCCACAAAAGCTTATAATTATCAATCTGAGCCTCAATACTCTTCTTCTTTGCAAGTTATATCAACTGATTCTACTTGAAAAGACTTTTCGACAATCATCTGGGTACCTTGACATGCCCTGCTCTGCAACTGACTATGTCCCTCAACCACTGTTCTCTGGCTGCTGCTGACCCACTGTTCTCTCTGCACTTGAAAGACTGCCATCCTTCCCACTGAGAATCAATTCCCTCATGTGAACTCTTTTGACGTCAACAATCCGCTCTCCAATGGCTGAAAATTTTCCTGCGACATCTTGTCACAAGCCAAGAAAAAAACATCAATCTTGAAAATAATTTGATACAAGACTGAAAATAAGGACAACAAATTCTTTTTGCTCTTCAAGCAACTGTCGCATCTTGTGCTTCATCAAAGCACATGGAGTTTCCCTGCATTTTAGTGCACTCAAAATTGACTTACAAGTCATCCAACTCCAATCGACTAAACACAAGTCGAAAACCATGAACAACACACATGGTTGTCAAACAAAAATCGACACAAGTCGAGACTCAAGTGAAACATGTCAACCATCCCAAAATGACAAGTCTAAAATCATGATAAACAATCATGCGACAATCATGACTCATCTATGATGGCAATCCTCAAGTTCATTGTTTATGCACTCACAAAACCAAATGCAGATGCATAGCTTCTTTAACTCTTCTTCCCTGTAGAAACATAGGTACTCAGACCCAAAGCATGTGGGTACTAAAGAGCTGAAAAATGAAAAATGTAAATGGCTGTCATAAAATGAAAAGCATACTCCTCTTTTACATGTTCTTGAATGAGGAGCATAACACAAGTATGCTTACCAAAATAAAAGCATTCACATGCAACTTGCCTCTACCAAAATATGACAACTGCTACAACTTGTAAACTTCAACAAAAGTGAATAGCTAAGGCTGAAATGTGCATCAACTGCAGAAAGAATGCAAACCTTACTTACGCAAGAAATCAATCCATTTCTTACCAAGCCAACTCAATGGCGAATTCTTCTGCTGAAAGTTGTCTTCTTGTGAGTCATCTTGTCTCACGTCAATGATGGAATCTCCTCTTCCATTCTTGTCAATCTTTTCATCCAAATGCTTCTTGTGTCGTGGATGAGAGGTTGGATGCAATGTCCAACATTGGTCAATGAGATGACCCCTCTTCTGACAATGACATCAAATCTTTTGCATTTTCTCTTCATGTTGCCTTTGCTTGGAAAGTTTCCTGAAAATGGACTTTCTCTTCCAACACTTTGAAAAACGATGGTTATTTAAACCACAAAATGTACATGGTCTTTTTCCATTGTTACATGCAGATTTATTATGCTTAACATAATCAAAAGCAACAAAATTAAAGGTAGATTTATACCTTGAACATTCACCTTTATTGCCACTTTGAGGAGGTGAATCGGAAGAGTCACAAGCTCTCTTTTGAAGACTCTCAAATCTGCTCTTGTCCTCATGGCTGTCACAACCTTTTTGCTTCACACATTTGCATTCATCTTGAACACAAGTTTTGCATGCTGAAGAGTTTGAACTTACAACCAAAGTTCTTGAACTTTCACCTTGAAAACCTTCTTGAGGAGGTGAACTAGAAACAAAAATTGTGTTTGAAACTTTTTCATTAGTTTCCTTAACTTTGGAATTTGCTTCAACAATTCTTTCATAACCAAGACCCAAATATTTAGGTCTCTCTTCAACCACAATAGGCTCAACAATGCCTTGTGCATGCTTGCCTAACCCTTTACCTTCATAGCCCATTTTTAACATTAACGTGGACCCTATTCCTTTAGTGTGGTTTTCAAAAATACCAAAGCAATCTTCATCAGAGGAATTTGAAGACAAACTGACATTACATACCTCATGGTCATGCATGTACTTGGTAAGGGTTTCTTTGGCTTCATGGAGTTGATTCTCCATCTCCTGCAACTTTTCAAGAAGTTGTTCTTTTTCCTCCTTCATGGCCATCAACTGCTCTTGAAGGACAATGCTCTCTTCCCTGTCTTTCCAAAACTCTTGTACCATATCCTTCATGGTTAGTAAAGCATTAAACATTTCTTTGTCAAAGAGTTTAGAATTGGAAGATGTAGGAGAACTATTCAAGTTTAAGGCTTCCTCCATATTTGCAAGATAACAAACTTCAACACAATCTTGCACAAATACCAACAGCTAATTCTCAAGCTATCATTGGCAAATAAATGAGCAAACAAAACTGTGCTCTGATACCAACCTGATCTGAAAATAGAAGGCTGACTTGTTATGCTATGCAAGCACCCTCTACCTCATAAATTAAATCTTAACAGGACCTTGCTTCATGTGTTAAGATATGCAAGTGGAATTATGTGTTAAGTTCTTGCTTGTTCTTGTCAATGTTTGTGTGAGGAAATGATCTTTTAAATGCTTAATCATGTGTTATAAATCAATACACAGCAGTACAAAATGCAGCAAATAACACAACAAACTCACAACAACAGCAAGATGATAAAGGAGTTCACCCCTCTCTGGGCTACGTCTCCTTCAGCCTCCTTCAATGGACTTGGCTCTCTGGGATTAGTTTGTCAAATGCTCATTACAAGATGCTGCTCAACTCCAATGGATTTACAGACTGTACCATTGGATTCAGAATACATAAAAACCCCAAATTTGACTGTAAAAACTCTGCAAATGGACAATGGCTCATCCAACAATGACCTCTTCTACAAATGGCCTCCAAGATTCCATGAGCTTCAATGGAGAAAAAATGCCTGTAAAAGTCCTCCAATGGATCTGAAACCTATCCCAAAATGTTCAGAGCATGTTAATCAGTCAGAAATGACTATTCAGTCTCAGAAAATGGTTAAGTGCTCATCAGAGCAATGCCTCAAACAATGAGGGTTTTAAGCTTCATGGAGCTTCCTCAAGCTTCAAATGTGAAAAACCTGCAAATGGGATCTTCAAATGCCTGTGATAACATCACCAATGGACTCAGAACATCCAAAAACCCCTAGATGGGCTTTTACAGCTCCCCATTTGGCCAAAAATTGAAGAAGTTAGCTTGCTGCCATTTTTCTCCTTCAAGCCTGCTGTAACCTGTTCGCCATTTCGCACTCTGCCCAACTGAACCTAGCTCCTGAGATTTTTCGGTGCCTAAACCCAGCACAAATGCGCGTCCCACAAAACGCGTCAAAATTTCGAACCGTTAACGGGAATAAGGCCCCCCGAAACGGAGGTGTTGGGCGCATGGGGCCATGTGGCCACCTCCCGCGCGCAAAAAGGGCTACCTGTTTAAACCATTCACTGTGTGCTTGACACATGGCGGGTTGGTGGCTGCAACTATTTTAAACATAATATAAAAACCCAAAATAAAATTCAAAACGCGCTCCACACCATAACTATAATGGTTATATGTGTTAAATTTAATAAAAGCGCGGGCCAATAGTTAAAACCCAAACTTGCACGCCAATAAATATCTAATGGTCATATGTTGCAACATAAATATGCAATAAACCGGGTTTTAAACAAAATACAACCCCACGCCATTTTAATGGTTTACAATGTAACCAATATAATCACGGTACAATTGAAACCGCGCGCGCAACAAAATGTGTTTCGGTCACATTATAACGAATGGAACCAAGTCATATTCGAATACCCCCGAGCGCCAAATAAATAGTGGTCGTATGGTTTATAGTGATGACCACGGGCTGGGGCTAAGCCCCAACCCGACCCCCCGCCCACATGTGCAAAATTCGAATTCAAAAACTTTGCAAACTGTTATATTATAAGAAACATAGTGCGAGCGCAATGGTCGGAGGTCTATGTTAAAACATTTGTATAGTGGGGAGGTCCGGGGGTCGAACCCCGCGGCCTCCATTCAAATTTTTAATCGACCACACAAACACCAACAACCTATAATTGGGTGCCACGTGGCAGCCCCTCATTGGACCACGTGGCATCTTTCAATTTGCCACAAATCTGCCAAGTGTCACCATACAATTCGCCCGTCGACAACCAATCAAAACTTGCCACGTAATTGCCGTACGGTCCAGTCAATGCTGAGTCAGCCTGCCACGTCAGCCTACCACGCAGGATGCTGATGTCACCCTGGTGCCACGTGTCACCCATCCAGTGGTGACATGTGTCACCTCAAGATTGGTCAAATTGCATGCCAAAAAGTCCAAAACCGCATGACACGTGGCATCACCTGGAGCCACCACGTGTCATGTACGGACATCCACGCCAGCTGTACGGCCTGCCATGTCAGCTGTACGGCCTGCCACGTCAGTTGTACGGCCTGCCCAGTCAGCATCAAATTTTTTCCTGTTTGGCTCGGCGAACAGACCTCAATAACTTCTCCATACGGACTCTGTTTGCGAAAATAAATATACCGCCGGAATCAAGAGAACGAGACGGACGCAATGGTACCATTTTTGTTGCATTCTGAGCACTTTGAAAATTGACCAAATTTTAGACCCCTGGTCCAGATTCTGATCAGTGAGTGTTATGCCAACATGCCATTAACTATAGTGTTGGAAATATGGCTACAACAGAGATGACGCAGATGATCAAGGCGCAGATGATCAAGGTTGTCATTGATGGCAATCGATTGTTTATGAAGAACAGATGCTGAAACATGCTGCAACACAAATGCAAACACAGACGCTGAAAAACAGTGCTGAAACAGCGCTGGAACACAGAAGC
>JASDQU010371790.1:16276-44739 GCA_032191745.1 Picea mariana | reverse complement strand
CAAAAGCAGATCCATTACTTGGGACACATTATTTCAGAGCAGGGCATAGCAGTAGATCTAGAGAAGATCGAAGCCATTAGAGGATGGCCAACACCTAGAAATGTGTCAGACATCATATCTTTTATGGGATTAGATGGCTATTACAGAAGGTTCATAGTAGGGTTCTCGAAGATTGTTCATCCCATCACTTCTTTGCAAAAGAAGGGAACTAAATTTGAATAGACACTAAAGTGTGAAAATAGTTTTAATCTATTGAAGGAATTACTTACTAGTGCACCTGTATTAAATATTGCTGACCCAAATGAAAGTTTTGTGGTATGTACAGACGCATGTAAGGAAGGAATTGGGGGAGTCCTCACGCAAAATGGACATGTCATTGGATATGAGTCTAGAAAGATTAAGGAACATGAGAGGAACTATGCCACACATGAATTGGAACTTGATGCCATTGTTCAGGCCTTGAGGATGTGGAGGCATTATCTCATGGGGAAGAAATTTGAATTAAGGATAGACCACATTGGCCCGAAGTATCTTTTTGAACAACATACATTGAATGCCAAGAAAACAAGATGGTTGGAATTTTTAAGTGAATATGACTTCAATATCAAGCATATCAAGGGAAAGAAGAATAAAGTTGTCGATGCACTTAGTAGAAGAGTGCATACCAAGCATGCTACTGTTGTCTGTATGCATCAGTCAGACTTGAAGAGAAGAATTTTAGATGGTCTTGTTATGGACCAACATTACCTACAGGTAAAGGAAAGCTTACAGCAAGGAGATGTACAACAGAAAATAAAGGAGTATGAGATAAAGGAAGATGGATTAATCATGTGTAAAAATAGAATCTATGTTACTAGTTCCAGAGAACTGAGGAATTTGGTACTGAAGGAAATGCATGATGTCCCTTATGCTGGACATCATGGTTACCAGAAAATGATTACAGTAGTAAGAAGCCAGTTCTTTTGGCCGTGAATGAAGAAGGATGTTGTTGATTACATCGCTTGATGTATGGAATGTTAGAAGGTGAAGGCTGAGCATAGGCACCCAACGGGGTTGTTGCAGCCATTGCCAATCCCAGAGAAGAAATGGGAAGTGATCACCATGGATTTCATCATAGGATTACCTAGAACAAATAAGAAACATGATTGAATCATGGTGGTGGTTGAAAAATTAACAAAGGCTTCTCATTTTGTGCCTGTGAAGACAAAGAATACAACAACTAATATTGCAAAAATTTTCATGAAGGAAATTGCTAGGTTGTATGGGATGCCTAGGACACTTGTCTCGGACAGAGGTACAAAGTTTACCTCTAATTTCTGGAGGGGATTGTTTAAAGGATTTGGCACAAATCTAAACTTTAGCACGACATGTTATCCCCAGACAGATCGGAAAACAGAGAGAGTCAATCAAATAATTGAAGATATGCTGAGAATGTATGTGATGGATAAGCCATCTAAGTGGGAAGATTACTTACAGTTGGTTGAGTTTGCATATAATAATGGGTATCAAGCTTCATTGAGAATGATCCCATTTAAAGCCTTGTATGGTAGGAAATGAGATACTCCAGTAAGYTRGGACAACCYAGCAGATAGAGTGGTACTTGSGCCGGAGTTGCTCAAGGACATGGAAGACCAGGKGGTTAAGATCAAACARAATTTAAAGGCAACTCATGATAGAMAKAAAGTTTATGCAGASAAGAAAAAGACAGCTAGATAATTTAAAGTAGGGGAGCATGTACTTTTGAAAGTGAAGCCCAAGAAAATCTCATTGAAATTGGGTAGYTGTACAAAGCTGGCAGCCAGATTTTGTGGTCCATTTGAAATATTCGACATAATAGGGCTAGTTCCATACATGTTTGCATTTCCTGCTTCCATGAATGTGCATAATGTATTTCATGTATCTTTACTAAATAAATATGTACATGACCCTAACCATGTTATTGATTGGCATCTAATTCAGGTAGAGACGGAGGGAGATTTCCAGGTTTAGCCAGTGCAGGTATTGGACCAAAAAGTCAAAATGCTCTAGAATCGAGTTATAGAGATGGTAAAAGTTCAGTGGACCTGCTACGGTCCTGAAGATGCTACCTGGGAGCATGAAGATGCCATGCAAGCAGATTACCCACAACTTTTTGAATAAATTTGAGATTTTGATCTCTATTTTGTATATGCACTAAGGACATTGCAAAAATAAGGGGGAGGGGATGTAACGCCCTAGGTTTTGAACCCCCATTTTAAATAATGTATTGTTACAATGCTGAGAGGCCAGGGTGCCCAAAAAATTATTAAAAGGCCAGTCTTTCCATGACATGTAATTTTTTTTATCATTATTAATAATAAATACATGGTTGGCTACTAGACAGAAAAGGACTAGAGTTATAAGGGGCTTGAGGGGATAAGTGTTTATTCCTATGTTAATTACCCTTTTTTCCTAATGGAGGGGATCGGTTACATGAGATTCTTGGGGAAGGCCAGGAGGTTCTTGATTCCCCACAAAGTTACTTAAACCCAACTCTAGTCTGATGGGGGGGTTTGAATGATGGCGTGTTCACTGATTTTCTTATATGTTCATTCATTTCCCTCATGCACTTTCATGCACTCACTCACCTAATGATTGATCCATCCTCATCAGCGTCTTGGCTGGGGAAAGGGAACCGAATTACTGAAGATTATTCATGGGATAGTTGGTTGTAGTGGTCGCTGGTGTGCTCCAGCCGTGATTTGAGGCCTGCATGTCTGAGATGCGTTGGTATGTGTCTAGCGTTGCTCATAGTTGTGAGTCCTGAGAGTTCCAGCATTGAGATTCTAGACCAGTTGCGTTGGAGCCCGAATAAGGAGAAGGAATGCCTGAGGGACTACGTGGCAGAGAAGGGTGGAGGTCCGTTCTCTCGGGTGTTGCAAGTTGGGTAGAAGAGAGATGGGTACTTGGATTGTTGTGAGAGCTGGGAAGCCCTTGAGAGCTTGGGTGCTGACTGGTTTGGGTAGCCAAGTAACACTCTGGAACCGTCCTTGTGGATTCATAGCCTTGGCTCGGGGGTGACATTGTTATTGAGATTTGGAACAATAGTGTCTATGGTTGGGTGGAATGTCCTTGGTCTGCAGCCAGTTGGTGTCATCTTTCATAAAGATAAGTGCTCTCTGTTATGGTATCAATTGCATGTATATGAATGTATTTCCATTGTATATTTAATTATCGTTTAACTAAATCTTAGATTATGCATACTTGTTGATACGGTTGTGCATGTCGCTAAAGTCATTTCTTTTATGAATACTTAATTTTTAAAAAGGTATCGGTTAAAGAAAGAAGTCCAAGGGCGGGCTTGAAGGTAGTGTACCCTAGCCCATGGGTGGCTGGGTATGTTACATTTTCCTTCACAAGTGATGAAATTTTCAAATGAAATATCACTTCATACGAGGGGGAACAAAAGGCTTCTCTTGGTATACCCCTCCTCAAATCAAGCAATGGGGACGATATTTTGAGAAATGGATCCCAACTGTCAAGAGATACCTTAAAATTTGTATACCACTGTTCCCCTTGCAGTGGTATCTCTTTGATTCTTCTGGTAACTCACAGAAAAGAAAAAATGTGAGTTTTGAAAAGAACATGAACCAATTTGATGGAGGGTTGTAGGTACAAATATTCCACTATTGCTTTATGATATTTATTTAATTCTGTTAGAAATGGGAATGACTTGTCCTTTATAACACTGCAGGATTAATGCAATAATTGTAACTTTATCATATCCCCGAATATTGCAAAAATATTATGGAAAAAGAAGATATAGATTGTGAGCTCATCATTAGACATTTGTTGTTTATTTTTATTTTTATTATTATTATTGTTATTATTGTTTATTTATTATTATTATTATTATTATTTAAAAAAAAATTGTCTGTCGGAGACCTAGTTTTCAAACAAGAGCTTGTCCAACTGTGCCCCGAGAGGTTTTCACAACTGGAACTTTCTTAACTGGGTGATGTTTTCCAGTAACTGGTTTTGCAATATCATCAGTGCCGACAAAACTTGAGGCTGGGTTTTCACTGCCAGATCTCTTCTTAATATTTTTTTTTAGTAACAACTTAAAAAATAGGTCAGGGAATAGTGGCAATAGGTGGTGATGCCATTGTGCCCATTATATTGAGATCATTGTGTTTGACTAATTCCTGAATAAATTCCTCCTTAGTCCCAGGCTTCTGATATAACCTTAGCCGATGACAATTTTCCATTAGTGACATTCTTGTTTCATCAATGGTACAGAGTTTAGCAGATCCATTCTCGTATACGGTATACACCTCGTATGGTCTAAGCCATCGGGTGTGGAATTTTCCTTTAAAATCCTTATACCGTGAATCAAACAGAAGGGCCCAGTCCCCCTCTTTAAACTTCTTTTCTTTCATGAATTCATCATGTCATTTATGTACTATCCCCCGGTAGTTCCTCAGTTATATTATGAATTGTAATAATGTTTTGTAGGCTAGTGAGTCGAGTATTGATAAGTTGGTGGGCTTATGTGTTTATTAGGCCAGAGAGCCTAAGTGTCAAAGGCTAGGAGCCTATTTTTGTATATGTAATATGCAGAACATTAATAAAGATTAAACATCGCTGCATGCAGACCGACCACGAAGAAAGAGTGATGGGGGACTAAGCTTCCACAAGGTGGGTAAGGGGAAAGAGCCTGAAAGGTTGGAAAGAGAGGCTAAGTGTTGAGACTAGGGGCTAAGCTTAGGGGCTTAAGTCCTTAGGAATAATAATTTATTATTATTCCAAAAGTTATGTGAAAGGTATGTCTTTATCCTAAGTTCCTGGAAGGGGGAACATGTGAAAGAGGGAACACATGCTGATGGAGAGCATGCATCTTCATGGGCGACATGTGTCAGCCCAGGAACATGCCATTTAACCCAAGAATTGAGTTGTGATGGGGGTTATTCCTCCATTCTTCCGCCCACTATCTAAATAGGGGGATCTCTGCGTATGAGTTCTATAAGCCTCACACAGCTCTGAAAACCGAAGCCTGTGATGTTTTCTTGAGGAACCAATACAACCTCTGCGTGAATTTCTTGTCACACATCCTACAAATGGGTGTTACTTGAATCATGCTGTGTTTTAGTGGCCTATTGTAATTTCTTGTTAACACTCCTCGTTTTCCCGTTGTTGTTGTCACCCGTGAGTTAGCCAAAAGCTGTTGTTGTTGTTGTCACCTGTGAGTTGACCAAACGTTGACCTCGTTGTTGTTATCTTGAACTTGTGGGAATTGAATTGGGTACTAGTGGAAGAACCAAGTTGTCAGGCCCGTGGTAGAAGAGACGGGTTATTAGGCCTGTGAGAAACTCTCTCTAGGTGAGGGAGTCTATTGGGGAGTGGGTTTCTTCTAGAGAGAGTCCAACACCAGCTACGGAGCTCTGAGAATTCCTGATCCGGCCTGTTGCTAAGGCCTAGAAGGGAGGTGAAGCACCAATGGAATGTGCTCGTGAAGGTGTATACTCCCGGGCGGAACATACATGTAGGGAATGAGAGTCCATGAGTAGTGGGCGTAAGAAGGCACTTGGGGAGAATCCTTCTGATTGCTTTGTGCAGTTTTCCTGTAACCTCAGCCTAGTCTAGGATTCCCTTACCTTGGGTGCAGGATCTTAGTCCTAGCTCGGGGGTGACCCACTATTGAACATGATAAGAAGTGAGGTCTAAGGCTGGGAGGTTCGTGGAAATTATGCACGTGGTTGGTGGAGTTACTACAATTTCAAAGATAAGTATATGCATGTGTTTAATTTCAATTAAATTCCATACCTAAGATGCTCGCAATATTATCTTGTACTTCATTGTGATGATATTTACTATTGATTCCATTAATTCAGTATGTTAGAAATAATTATATGTTTACTCTGTTAGCCCATTTAACTACATTTAAATGCATACTATATAAGTATGAGGATGTTTCTACGTAGTAGCGTTTCCCATAAAAGTGGGTTGATGGTCGAGGACGTTACAATATGGTATCAGATCCCAAGGTCTCAACGCTGAGCCTAGATGGATCAAGTAAGTGGTATTTGGACCCAGGTTTTGAGAGGAAATTGTGTCTAGAGGACTAATTTCTAACCTTAGAATGTATGAATGCCAACGAGTTACTTGGTCATGTACAAAGATCGGGAGAGTAGTGGTGAAATAAAACCACAGTCGGTGTGGCATTTGACCACAGAGAGGGAGGGCACTCAACACTTAGGGTGTTGGAGCCATAGGATCTGTTTAGAAAGAAGGGAAAACACTTTACGACTGTTAGATCCAGACAAGGTGCCAGGAGGATATCCGAGAAGCCTTTCGGTAGTTCGGTTGTTGGGAAAAGCAGGGTCCGCTGAGATACAAAACCCCGAGACCCAAAAATTCGAAGTCCTGAGAAGATCTACACCGTAGATCTGGGAAAAATATATCGTCTGTTGGATTGAGAAAAAGAGCAGAGAGTAATTTTGGGAGTTAGGTTGTCGGGAGAAGTGGGATGTGCTGATGCACAAACTCCTGAAACCCGAAATCTTAAAGAGTGGAAGTAGTGGGTCAGGTTGACGTCACTTGGATGGATGTGGACCCATGGGATGTGTGCCACGTTCCAGTGGCCCCTGAAAGAAAAGTAGACGTAGTGGGGCTGGATGGAGTCACCTTAGGTAATGTGGACCTTCTTAAGTACACCACGTGTCACCACCATGGTTGGTGACAACTGTGATGTGGGCTCGGTGGTTAGAAAGGTCGAAAGTTCGGAAGTCGGGAGTTGGAGAGGGAATCGAGTGTGAGAGCCTCCAGGACCGAAATCTCGAAACCTCGAAAACTCTAAGTTCTGATTAGAGAAACTTGAGATCTAATGCTTGGACATGAACCATGGTCGCATGGGTTGAGAAACTGAGAGAAAAGGGCTAATGCCTGAGTGCACTACAGATCTGAGCAGAGCTCAAAAAATTCATGGAAACTAAACATTTTCTTGAAGCAAGTTGTTTATGAATACCGTGGAATTTGTTAAGGAATAATAACCTGACAAATTCCAATTGTCTACACATTGTGATGCAGAAGTTCAGCAAGCACCATAACCGAATAGAATTGCAACTGAGTGAAAAAGAAATGGAAAGGGAATGGACTGCTTCCAGTTCCGAGGACGAAGCAAAAGGAATGGATGTTCATTTGGGATTTGAAGGGTCAAACTCCAATGGCCATGGAGAAGAGATATATAATGAAGGAAACATAACGAATATCATTGAAGGATTGCAAAAAGATGCCCAAACTTGCCAAGCAGATAGCAGAAAGCTCAGAAAGGCTCAATAAAAACAAGGAGAATTCAACATAAAGTTGTTAAAGAGTTTGGAGAGAATAGAAAAGAAGATGGATAAGGAGAGTGACTCAAGTAGAATAGGGGGTCACCAGACTTCCAACGGAAGAAGGACAAGAAGTGTGGGTAGAAACCATCATCACTCCCAAGGTCGCTCCAAGAGAAAGACACACAATAGTTAAAGCCCATCTCCTACCAGAAAGCACAAGAGATCTGGAGTTGATGAATTGAAGGGAGAGATGAACAAGATTAAGCCTCCTACATTTGATGGAGAACATCAAAAGGATGAAGATGCCAAAACATGGTTTCTTGGTATGAGGAAATACTTCCAACTACAGAGTTATTCCTCTCATGCAGAAGGAAGAATTGTTATGTATAAACTGAAAGGGAAAGCATCCATGTGGTGGGATCAACTTGTGCAGATGCATCACATTAGAGAGAAAGATATCGCTTGGAAGGAATTCAAGAGGTATTTCAAGAAGAAGTATTTGACTAAGAGATATTATGACAGAAAGATGAAGGAGTTCTTTGAACTCAAGCTAGGCAGCATGACCATTGATGAGTATGAACATAGGTTTTTGGAATTTCTGAAGTATGTTTCATTCATCAAAGAAAAATCTGTCAAGATTCAAAGGTATCTGAGTGGACTGCCACCTTCCATTGGTGACAAGATCCAGTATGATGACCCAAAAATCATGGAAGAAATGATAAGAAGAGTGAAATGCTTATACGAGCAGCAAAGAGAAAAGCCTACCTTTTAGAAGGCTTGGGATGATCAGAGGAAGTTCAAGAAAGAACAGAGGCAGAAGGGAAACAAACCTCCCTTTTTCAATAACAATCCTCAAGGAAATCCATTGTTTAGAGAGTTGAGAATGGATGAAGTAGGGGAACAAAGGCCAAGACATACACCCATTCAGTGTTGGGGCAATCAGGGAAACCATAAGCACAGAGATTGTCTCCACAAAAATGGAAAGTGAGAGTTGTCCATAATGTTCAACAAGTCAAAACAGTGGAGGACATGGGAAGTAGAATGCCAAGGATCTATGCATCCCTAGACAACAAGCAAGTTGAATTTCAATCACACGTGATTGAAGTAGAAGGTATGATTAACAACCAACCATTTACTATTTTAATTTATTCAGGGGCTAGCCATAGTTATGTAGATCCTAGAGTGGTGGAAAGTTTTCATTTTTGAAGAAGAAAACATGAAAAGTCTTGGTTAGTGTAGCTCGCTACATAAACCAAGAGAAAAGTCACTAAGATAGTTAGGTCTTGTCCAGTGGATATGAAGGGACTGAGCACAAAGGCTGAATTAAATGTTCTACCTTTAGGTTCTTATGACTTTCTAATTGGGATGGATTGGTTGGACCAACACCATGCCATCTTGGACTATCGTAACAAGGAATTCACTTTCTTGGATGAGGAAGGGAATTAGAAAATAGTCCAAGGAATTCCCAGAGTTGTTGCTATCAAAGAAATCTCAACAATGCAGTTGAAGAAGTTCTACAGAAAAGGATGCCAATTATTTCCAACCCATGTGGAGGAAACACCTAAGGATAAGGTTTCAAGCATGGGTACTCGGATTACCCCCAAAGGTGGTGCTAAAGTAGTTTGAAGATGTATTTCAAGAGGCACCTGGATTACCCCTAAAGAGAGATATTGATTTCTTTGTAAACTTGATGCTCGGAGCAACTTCAGTGTTGAAAGCTCCTTACAGAATGAGTATGCTAGAGCTGAAAGAGCTGAAATTGAAACTTGAAGAGCTTATGAAGAAGGGGTACATATGCCCAAGTGTGTCACCTTGGGGAGCCCCGGTCCTGTTCGTGAAGAAGAAGGATGGAACGTTGAGATTGTGTATTGATTTCATATAGTTAAACAAAGTAACTGTTAAGAACAAGTATCCTTTGTCGAGGATTGATGGCCTCTTCGATCAGTTGAAGGATGCAAATATATTTTCAAAGATAGACCTCAGGTCGGGATATCACCAAGTGAGGATAAAGGATGAAGATATCAGCAAGACCACCTTTAGAACAAGGTATGGTCATTAATAGTTCACAGTGGTGTTGTTTGGGCTATCAATTGCACCCGTTGTTTTTATGTGCCTAATGAATGGCGTATTTAGGGACTATCTAGACAAGTTTTTCATAGTCTTCCTGGATGACATTTTGGTGTATTCCAATTCGGAGGAAGAGCATGAACAACATCTTAGGATGATGTTGCAGGTTCTAAGAGAGCACCAACTATATGTCAAGTTGAGCAAGTTCTTGTTTTATCAAAAGAAGATCCATTACCTGGGGCATATTATTTCGAAGGATGGGATAGTTATAGATCTTGATAAGATTGAGGCCATTAGGGAATGGTTAGTGCCAAAGAATGTGACAGAATTTAGATCCTTCAAGGGATTAGCTGGATATTAAAAAAGGTTTATCACAGGGTTCTCGAGGATAGCTCACCCTATCACTTCCTTGCAAAGGAAGGAGAAGAATTTTCAATGGAAAAAGTATTGTGAGAAAAGATTCCCGCAATTGAAGCAACTGTTAACCAATGCTCCAATATTGAGGATTGCAGATCCAAACAAATATTTTTTGGTGTGCATTGATGCATGCAAAGAAGGGCTAGGAGGGGTCCTCAGTCATAATGGATTCGTAATTTTTTATGAATCTAGAAAGTTGAAAGAGCACGAAAGGAACTATGCAACTCATGATTTAGAGTTGGCAACCATAGTAGATGCTCTAAAGAAAGGGAGACATTACCTGATGGGAATGAGGTTCAAACTAAGAACAGACCATAATGGTCTGAAGTACTTCCTTGATCAACCAACCTTGAACGCTAGACAGAGTAGGTGGGTGAAGTTTCTCTGTGAGTACGATTTTGATATCAAGCATATCAAAGGGAAGGAAAATAAAGTGGTTGATGCACTCAGCAGGAGAGTTCATGAATTACATGTTACAGCCATTAGCATGTACCGAACTGATATTACAAGTAGAATTTTGGAGGCTGCAAATACAGATTTGCAATACAGGGATTTAGTAGCAAAGCTACAACAAGGTAAGATGCCACAGAAAGTGGAGAGTTATAAATTGGAAACTGATGGAATACTTCTGTACAAGAAAAAATATTATGTACCTAATGTCCAAGACTTGAAATGTATGATTTTGCATGAAATTCATAATGTGCCTTATGCAGGGCACCCTGGATATCAGAAAACCGTGGCAGCAGTCAAGAGCCATTACTTTTGGCTAGGTATGAAGAAAGAGATTGTTGAATACATCATCAGATGTATGGACTGCCATAAGGTTAAAGCTGAGTATAGGAACCCAACAAGGTTGCTGCAACCTTTACCCATTCCCGAGTGGAAGTGGGAAGTAGTGACAATGGATTTCATCACAGGATTGCCCAGAACATGCAAGAAACATGATTCAATTATGGTGGTGGTGGAAAAGCTTACGAAACTTTCCCATTTAATTCCATTAAAGACTACTCACAAGGTAGCGGATGTTGCTGACATATTTGTGAAGGAAATAGCATGCTTGCACATAATCCCTAAGAAAATTGTGTCTGACAGAGACCCGAAATTTACCTTAAATTTCTGGAAGGGGTTGTTCAAAGGATTTAGAATGAATCTGAACTTTAGCACATCTTATCATCCTGAGTCTGATGGGCAGACAAAGATGTATGTGATGGACAAACCATCAAAATGGGAAGACTACCTGCACTTGGTAGAATTTGCCTACAACAATGGGTATCAAGCATCCTTGAAGATGAGCCCATTTGAAGCACTTTATGGAATAAAGTGAAATACTCCATGTTGGAACAGGGGCAGACCCAAGGTTCAACGCTACAACAACACACTAACAAAACCTTAAATATTGGCCCTTTCGGCAACACCTGCGAAGCAGATGAAGTCTCACCCGAGGCAGAGGTAGGGGTGGTTGCAAGACTCATGTGTCTTCAACCTTAGCTAGGACATAGATCTATGATCAAATTGCTTACAGAACACTTAGCATTGATTATTCATCAATATTAAACCCTTATTATACTTTGTAGATAGCATAGAGCATCGTAGCGTTTACTTATATCTAAGGTATTTTAGCACTTAGCAACAACAAAACATATTATATCCAGTAGATCGGCACTAAGCATCTTTGTACATGTTAGATATAGCATTCACATATATCCAAGAAGCACCAAGCATAAGTAGATCCATCTAAATATATCAAAGCACTTTGCAAAAGCAGGGACAACACATCAAGTCAAAGCACAAAGCATAACACATAGATTTACGTGGTTCACCCCCTTCCTTGGGGCTACGTCCACCAACTCTTCTTCTTTATTAGCGTCTCCAATCGGTTACAGGAACAAAGCCACTAAAAACCCTTCCTCGCATAGGACATAATATTTGCGCAGCCCGCTAGATCCTTCTTCCTTGCGCTTACAGCACAAAGCCTTCTATAACTTCTGCAACAACTTGCACTTAGCTCTGTAAACCTTCTACAATCATGCACAGAGCACTTACATAGACTATTAGCACTTAGTTCACATCACATATATATAATCCTCCTCTAATAGATGCTTAGATGTTTATTTATACATTAAAAAAGTGGGCCTAAACGTGGGTAAACCCATGGGCCGACATCCCTTTCCCATTACATTGTCCCAAAACCCAAAAAGGGACCTGAAAGTGGGCTGAGATCCCTTGATCTTTGCTTCTTCTGGCACTCCATATTCGACAGGCTGTCGAAGTCCCAAAAATGGTAAAATATGGCCAAGTAACTTCAAAACTTGGTCAAGGGCCAACAGGTCCCCAACACTCACCCGTGACTCATCCCGAGTCACTCTGGTCTGAGCAATTCTGCTTCGAACACCTCAAGATTGGCTCAAGTTGCTTCGGCCTGCTGTAGTGCAATGACCTCTTGTTCAGTGAATTCCTGGATGAGTGCATCATTGACTGGTCCCTCTAGGCATTTTTTTGTTGTACTCACAACCTGTTCAAGTTCTACTCCTTAGTTTTCAACTTCGGTGAATAATTGACATGCCTTCTCTTTCACTGGTTGAATTCATTGAGAGACTTCCATTACTTTACTGTGAAGCATGTGTACCTACTGCTGGGTCGTGCATTTCTTTGGAAACCTCTTCATTCTCTTGAATGGTGACAAGTCCTTTAGCTGCACTTGTAACATGTCTACCTGCTTCTTTGCGTGTTGGAGATACGACTCTAATGCCTATAACTCTGGATTTTCCATGAGGTTTTCATACGTCTGAGCGCTTCTGGAGCTCAAATGCTTGTATTCCAAGGAAAAGGATTTTAATCGGTCAACTGCGCCGTGGGCAGTTTCCTCTCTTAGATCTCTTATTTCTTGAGGAGTCTCGAGCATAGTGCAAAGTTCCAGGTCTGCGATGCGTCGCTGAAGTTGCTGGATCACTATTTCCAGTTGTGCCACTTGCTATGGAACCCATTCTTCTTTCTGGACTTCGATGAATGTCACAGAGAGAAGTTCTCTCTAAACCCATTCCTGTACTTTGAGTTTCTCTGTGAGCAACTGTTCCTTGTCTTGCTGTAGCGCTGCTTTCTCTTCCTCCCACTTTGCTTGAGGAGCTAGTTTTTCTCGTTCTACATTACTATGTTGTTCTAGTAGATCTTCCTGTGCCTACACCAAAGCTTGGGTGGCTTGCACTGTCTCTTACTTATCTCGTCGAAGGTGAGCTTCAAATTTATCGGCGATCTGGTGCAATTGGGTTGGCTCATCTCTTGGTTCTTCTATTCCACTTGTCGAGGGAATAATAGAAACTGCGCGTCTAGATTGTAGTGATTTTTCCACCTCTTGAAGTTCACCCTTGATTCAGATAAATACCTCCTTCTTCTTCACTTCTTACTTTTCTGTGATCTCCAGTGAAGCATCATTCAATGCAGTGACTAAGAAGTCGAATTCGTTTGGGGTGAGGGTAGTCTTAAACGTAGTCCTGGTGGCTTTATCTTTCTTTCAGGATGAAGGCTTTAGTGGGGTAACCTTCCTTTTCTTGGATGGATCCTCCTCCTCTTTAGGCGGAGTAACTTCTCCTTTGTTTTGATTGACTTCTGTGCCACCTAGCTCTCCCCCATCATCTCCATGCGTAGGTGATATTGAAGTGGTCTTCGTCGATGTGCTATGGACATCATGCACTTCATCATCTTTCTTCGGCTTGCTTGGTCCAGGTGTGTCTGACATAGTTTCAGGGCTATCTACATCGGACATCTCTGCGGGGTCCGCTGAAACAAGGAGGTCCGCCGACCATTCCTTGGCAATATCCTCCAAGTCATCTTCTATGAACTTGTAATATGACTAGAGTTGTTGTTTATGCTCATCAGCACGGGTTGTAATATAGGTGAAGTGGTGGTCTGTGCTGAATTTCATTAAGGGTCTAAACCTGTGAAGTGTGTTCATGGTGATGCGCGGTGTAGACTGGATTGCGATATTCAACTGGTTGTAATAGGCGTGGAAGATGACATTGGACTGCCACTGCTTGTTCATGTCATTGGAGTACCATAGAGTACAAAAATTCATGGCCAGTGGTTCGAAGGGTTCGATATCCGAGAAAGTGGTTCCTTCTGGTAGCTCCCACGCAATGAAAGTGATCAGTATGAGAATCCAACTAAAGTGGAACTCATACCCTTGGCCTTGCACTTCTCTTCAATCAAGCTCTAGTTGATTGACAAGGTACTGTGCCCAGTTCATCTGTAGTCCCTCTACGCACTTCCCTGCTAGGTCGACCATGAATCCAGTCACTTGAGTTGGTCTATTCTTATGAACTAGCTTGCCTGCAATCATCTAATAGGAAAGGCGCACTATGCCACTCTAGAAAGAGGCTACCTTGTAGCCTCGCGTCCCCTTCTCGACACCGCCACAAGTTTCTTTAATTCTCTGTGCTAATGCTCGGTCTGAGGTCTTTCCAGGGTAGAACTCTTGTGGGTCAAGGCCTTGCATACTAAGCCCTATGATCTGATTTATCAAGGTTGGATCCATAGTGATGCGTTGGTTCAACCATAGGTATCCACCGTGATAGCACGACAAAAATAACTTTACACATGCATTCACCTCTTGATGTCATCCGAAGTGTAGAATATTCATCACGTTGAGCAGTGTGGACTGTGCCAGGTTCTGGGTCCATGACTGCAGAATGATATTGGAATTCTTTCCTTTAGTCCTGGTTAGATACTTGTGCGGGGCGATCATGCTGTAATCCTTCCAGTCACCAAGGTTCAAGTCATTAAACTTCAATGTTACGAGCTTATCTTGGTCGGCACGAACTGCGCGCACCCCTTTTGGAAGGTACACGATGATCAAAGTATACTCAAAGTCTCGAGGGACACTATCATGGTTGATGGTGCCACTAAGAGGTGGTAGGTAATCCGACAGAATGCACGAAATAAGGTTGGCATTCACAATGTTGTCTCTATGCTTTGTCTATTTCTCATCGGTCAGTCGGGATGGACCGACGCGAGCAGTGGAAGGAGAGGCCTGTAGTCCTCTCATTGATGATGCTTGGACTCCTGAAGATAACCCTCGCTCCGACATGACTCTCTCAATCATTAAGTCAATCAAAACTTCTTCGACTAATTTCTCTACGGCCCTGAGCTCATCTGACATACAAGCTCAGGGTCAATTAGATCGGGTGTGAACTAAATTTGGAGACTGCAATGGAGCGTATGGGAACAAGGTGATGATCATAGTACAAAATGATCTCAGGTTGTGGGCTCAAATTCTTAGTTAGAAAAAAGTATTCTCGGTGCGTGGCGCGACAGACTAAGTAAGAAACTTAGCAACCGTCTTCTTGCAACGGGTATGAGGTGTCATTAACTCATGTTCTATCCATTATGGCATGGTCTAATGGTCTAGTGGTGAACCATCAATGATTTTCAACCTATTCGGAGCGACAGTCAAACGGTTATATCAGCTTCCAACGGTTATATTGCTTTGCCTTAGTGAAGTGGTCTATGTCGCTGGTCTGATATCTCGGTGAAGTTCAATTTCTGCAAGTTTTCCATTCTGTGAGGTTCCCTCTGGAACATTCTATAGCCTGTCGATCTTAGCTCTCTTTTTACTTAGCTTCCTAGCCTTCTTTCTAGTGAGCTTTGTCTTGGTGATTCTCTTCCCATTCTGATTCTTATTTTCCTTGGACATAGTCACTTCGTGCTACTGAGATTCTCTCCTAAGACTCAGGGGTAATACTTCTTCTATATTTGAGACAGATATTGCAATCTTCTGTGATTCCTCTAGTGCTCTTGCAACTTTGACATCTGGGCTCCGGGTGTCAAATATCTTCTATTTGTTCTCTTGTTCTTCAATCAACCGCGCGATCCTTCTGGTCATGAAATTTGTTTAATCTTGTCTCTTTTGTTCTAAAACCTTTTATTCTTCCTTCTTTATGGATTGATCTCTCTCAATCCAAGGTTTTCCAAGTAACATAGTAAACGGGGCATTGTCCTCAATAAACTTGATAATCTCAAAATCTTCCTCTGTCGAAGTTCCATTAGCATTCATAGATATCTGAGTGAGCCTTACACATAGGTTCACCTGTTTTCCTCTGAATAACCCTATTCTTCTTAATGAAGGGATCATAGCAAGCCTTCCTATAGCTTCCCAAGTTCTCTCTGGCATAATGTTCACTAGTGTTTCTTCATCAAGAACACAGTCAATGTTGAAGTCCCCTATTCTTACTTCGATGCATTCTTTTTCTTTAAAGATCTCCGATAACCTAAAATGTCAGTGGTCGTTCAAGGTGTATTTCATCTTAAATAATACCTTCTCAGATTCTTTCCGGGGTTCACTTTTTTATGGAGCTAGCTTAGGGTTTTCTTCACTCAGATTCATTCTTTCAAGCTTAGCAATCATTCTAGGGCAATCCAATACTTCATGGTCCAAATCTTTGCAACATAGGCAACTAGATCTTCCACCAGGGCATTCCTTAGCAAGATGTCCTGGTCTTCTGCAACTGTAACATAGGGTTAATCCTCTCTTCCTTTTAAATGACCCCCAACCTCTTCTATACTGTGCACTAGGATCATGGTAACTAGCCTGCAAAAAATTCTTTCTAGGATCCTGCATCCATTTGTTAGTCCAAACATTCTTTATATGCATAGGTATAACATATCTATCACTGTACTTATCAGATCTATTCATATCAAGCTTTCTTTCATCTATCAGAGCCCTAGTTTTCAAGCTAGGACAAAATCTATCAAACATACCTAGATCCGTACTCTAGAAACAAAAATTTCACTTATTTTACTTTTGCAGAGCACAAAGCTTCCAGATCTAAAAGATTTTGACTATTATTACCTTTATTAGAGCACATAGCTTACATATCTTACCTCTTTTCTATAGATTTGACCTCTTTTCTTCATAAACTTCCACTTTTACCTTTCTTAGAGCACAAAGCATTAAGATCTCACTTCTTTTCTTCAGATCTGGCCTTCTTTCTTTAACACAAATCTTTTCATATCAAGTGGAATACTGTGCACTAGGGCACATATCTTTGCACATAGCTTCCATAGTTTCAGGACGAATCTTTGCACAAAGATTCCTCTTCCTCAGTTCCCAGCAATCACAGTTTCACGTCTTGGCAATGGAACCATTTTTTGGCACAGGGGCAAACCAAGGGTTCAATGCTACAACAACACACCAACAAATCCCTAGCTACCGACACTTTCGGCAACACCTGCGAAGTAGATGAAGTATCACCCAAGGTAGAGGCAGGGGTGGTTGCAAGACTTGGGTGTCTGCAACCTTAGCTGGGACACATATCTGTGATTAAATTGCTTACATAACACTTAGCATCGATTATTCATCAATATTCAACCCTTATTATACTTCACAGATAGCACAGAGCATCGTAGCGTTTACTTAGATCTAAGGTATTTTAGCACTTAACAACAACAAAATAGATCAGATCCAGTAGATCGACACAAAGCATCTTTGTACATGTCATATCTAGCATTCACATATATTCAAGAAGCACCAAGCATAAGTAGATCTATCTAAATATATCAAATCACTTTGCAAAAGAAGGGACAACACATCAAGTCAAAGCACAAAGCATAACATACAGATTTATGTGGTTCACCCCCTTCCCTGGGGCTACGTCCACCAACTCTTCTTATTTATTAGCATCTCCAATCGGTTATAGGAACAAAGCCACCAAAAACCATTCCTCGCATAGGACATAATATCTACGCAGCTCTCTAGATCCTTCTTCCTTGCGCTTACAACACAAAGCCTTCTATAACTTCTACAAAAACTTGCACTTAGCTTTGTAAAACTTCTACAGTCATGCACAGAGCACTTACATAGACTATTAGCACTTATATTACATCACATAGATACAATCCTCCTCTACTAGATGCCTAGATGTTTATTTATACATTACAAAAGTGGGCCTAAACGTGGGTAAACCCATGGGCTGACATCCCTTTCCCATTACATTGTCCCAAAACCCAAAAAGGGACCCGAAAGTAGGCTGAGATCCCTTGATCTCTGCTTCGTCTGGCACTCCATCTTCGATAGGCTGTCGAAGTCCCAAAAATGGTCAAATATGACCAAGTAACTTCAAAACTTGGTCAAGGGCCAACACTCCAGTAAGCTAGGATAATCCAGCTGACAGGGAAACAATTGGGCCAGAGTTGCTCAAGGAAATGGAAGAACAAATGCTAAAAATTAAGCATAATTTAAAGGCTTCCTAAGACATGCAGAAAATTTATGCTGATAAAAACAGAATCCATAGAGAGTTTAAAGTGGGTGATCATGTTTTCTTGAAAGAAAAATCCAATAGAAGTTCCCTGAAGCTGGGAAACTGCGCCAAGTTGGCAGCCAGATTTTGTGGGCCATTTGAAATCCTAGAAAGGATTGGGCCAGTTGCATATATGATTTCATTACCTGCATCCACGAATGCACATAATGTGTTTCATGTTTCATTGTTTAAGAAATATATACCTAATGCTCATCATGTAATTGATTGGAATGTGATTCAGGTGGAACAAGAAGGTGTCCTACAAGTGCATCCTGTGCGCATCTTGGACTGGAAAAACAAACAGCTGTGGAATCGATCCATAGGGCTTGTAAAGGTCTAGTGGCCCTGGTATGGTCATGAGGACGTGAATTGGGAACATGAAGATGCTATGCGAGTAGAATACCCGCATCTTTTTGAAGATTTTGAAAATCTTGTTGATGGTGTGTAAAGAGTTGCATTGAGGACAGTGCAAAAATAAGGGGAGGGGATTGTAATATCCCCCGGTAGTGCCCCAGTTATATTATGAATTGTAATCATGTTTTGTAGTCTAGTGAGCTGAGTATTGATAAGTTGGTGGGATTATATGTTTATTAGGCCGGAGAGCCTAAGTGTCAAAGGCCATGAGCCTATTTTTGTATATGTAATATGCAAAAAAGTAATAAAGATTAAACATCACTGTGTGCAGACCAACCACGAAGAAAGAGTGATGGGGGACTAAGCTTACACAAGGTGGGTAAGAGAAAAGGGGTTGAAAGGTTGGAAAAAGAGGCTAAGTGTTGATCCTAGGGGCTAAGCTTAGGAGATTAAGTCCTTAGGAATAATAATATATTATTATTCCAAAAGTTGTGTGAAAGGTATGTCTTTATCCTAATTTCCTGGAAGGGGGAACATGTGCAAGAGGGAACACATGCTGATGGAGTGCATGCAACCTCATGGGTGACATGTGTCAACCCAGGCACATGAAATTTAACCCAAGAAATTAGTCGTGATGGGGGTTAGTCCTCCATTCTGTCTCTCACTGTTTGAACAGATGGATCTCTACATCTGAGTTCTGTAAGCCTCACACAGCTCTGAAAACTGAACCCTGTGATGTTTTCTTGAGGAAACAATGTAACCTCTGCATGAATTGCTTTTCACGCATCCTGCAAATGGGTGTTATTTGAACCATGTTTTGTTTTAGTGGCCTGTTGTTGTTTGATGTTTACACTCCCCGTTTTCCTGTTGCTACTGTCACCCGTGAGTTAGTCGAAAGCTGTTGTTGCTGTTGTCACCTGTGAGTTGACCAAACATTGACATTGTTTTTGTTATCTTGAACTTGCAGGAAATGAATTGGGTAATGGTAGAAGAACCCTCTTGTCAGGCCCGTGGTAGAAGAGACAGGTTGTTAGGACTGTGAGCAACTCTCTCCAGGTGAGGGAGTCTATTGGAGAGTGGGTTTCTTACAGAGAGAGTCCAACACCAACTATGGAGGTCTGAGAATTCTTGATCCGGCCTGTTGTCGAGGCCCAGAAGGGAGGTGAAGCATCGATGGACTGTTCTTGTGAAGGTGTATACTTCTGGGAGGAACATGCATGTGGGGAATGAGAGTCTGTGAGTAGTGGGAGTAAGAAGTCTCTTGGGGAGAATCCTTCTGATTTCTCTGTGTAGTTTTCCTGTAACCTCAACCTAGTCTAGGATTCCCTTACACTTGGTGGAGCTTAGTCCCAGATCGGGGGTGACTCACTGTTGAGTGTGATGAGCAGTGAGGTTCTTGGAAAGTCTGCACGTGGTGGATTTACTACAGTTTCAAATATAAGTATATGCATGTGTTTAATTTCAATTAAAATGCATGTCTGTGATGCTCGCAATATTATCATGTACTCCATTGCGATGATTTTTACTGTTGATTCCATTAATTTTGTATGTTAGTAGTAAGTATATGTTTACTCTATTAATCCATTTAAATACATTTAAATGCATACTATATAAGTATGAGAATGTTTCTGTGTAGTAGCGTTGCCCGGAAAAGTGGGTTGATGGCCGGGGACATTACAATTTAGCTATCTGTTGTTGGATTAAAGTGGTTTGATGTATTTCATCCTGGCGAATCTCATCAAGATCATTAATCTTATCAAGCCTATCTTGTTGGGATTCTGAGAGATCCAAGCCCACTTGTAATGCAATCCTCAACATTTTGATCTCTAATTCAATGGGGAGAGCCATGCGTTTCCCATATACTAGTTCATAGGGATTAAACCTCATGGTGTTCCTCCAGGTGGTTTTGTAGGCCCATAATGCCTTTGGGATTCTGTCAGCCCAATGCTTATGATGATGTTAGACTGTTTTAGTTAGGATGGTTTCCAATACTCAGTTTGTGACCTCCACCTGTTCTTTTTCCTAAGGGTGGTACGGAGTTGACATCCGATGCTTAATCTTGAATTGCTCGGTAATGGACTGAATGAGCCATCAAGTGAACTAGGTTCCTTGATCAGTAACGATATCTCGGGGAACCCCAAAGAGGATGAAGATATCTTCATATAAAAATTTATCCACTGCATCCTCTGTGGCCTTTGGAAGTGCTTTGGCTTCAACCCATTTAGTTACATAGTATGTGCACACCAGAATGTACATCTTCTACTTTGATGGTGGGTTAATAGGTCCCACAAAATCAAGGGCCCACTTTTCAAATAATTCTATCTGAAGTTGAGGCTAAAGTCTCATCTCACCTGACTTCACGGGTCGTCCCATTCTCTAACACTTGTCGCAACTCCTGAAGTATTGCTTAGCATCCTGAAATATGGTCGACCAATAATGCCCTAGGTGCAATACTTTATTTGCAGTCATTTTATCTGTGAAGTGGCCTCCACAAGGTTTGTCATGACATGCTTTTAGGATGTCATACATTTCATCTTCTCGAACATAGTGTTAGATAATACGATCTTTCCCGACATGAAAGAGATATCCTTCGATCCAAGAATATGTTGCACTCTGTCAGATAACCCTTTGATGCTCGTTTGGTAATAGATGTTGTGGGAGTCTACTTGCAGCCAAGTAATTATCAATATCTGCAAACCATGGTGTGTTAGTAGATAAGGCGAACAATTTTTCATCTGGAAAGTTGTCTTCCACCAAAATGACTTCTTCTTCGTTGGTGAGTCAAGAGAGAAAGTCAACAATGACATTTTCCTTGCCCGGTTTATCAATGATTGAAATGTCAAACTCCTCTAGTAAGAGCAACCACCTGGTCACTTTGCCATTGGTGATAGATTTGTTCATAAGATAACAAATGGTGGAGTGATTAGTATGTACGAAGACAAAATAACCTGTGATGTAATGACAAAATTTATTAATAGCATACACAACAACAAGAAACTCTTTTTTGGTTATGGTATAGTTCTTTTCAGCAGGGATAAGGTTCTTATTGATGTAATAGATGGCATATGGACGGTGTTCCTCTTTCTTTCCTAGAACAACTTCAATGGATTTTTCTGAGGCATTTGTAGATATATGGAAAGGTATGGACCAATTGGGACCCCACAAGATCGATGCAATGGATAATTTTTCTTTTAAAGTTTCAAATGTGGTCTGACATTGATCATTATATGAAAATTCCATAGCTTTTGTAAGTAATTGAAATAGGGGGGATGATATCTTTGTAAAGTTTTCAATAAATCTTCGATAATACCCTGCATGTCCTAGAAATTTGCGGACATCTTTCTGGGTTGTGGGTACTGGAAGGTCACGAATGACTTTGATCTTAGTGGGATCTACTTGGATTCATGTAGGTGATATGTGGTGTCCTAGAAAAACCCCTTCAGTACGAAGCATATGGAATTTCGCATGGATGAGAGAGATATTGGTTTCTTGGAACCTGACCAAGACCTTCTCTAAATTGTCTACAACTTCTTGAAAGGTATCTCCATATACGGTAAAATCGTCCATATAAATTTCCACGCAATCATTGGTCAAGTCAGAGAATATCCCTAAGACAACCCTATGGAATGTAGATGGAGTGTTACATAGTCCAAACATAAGTACTCAGTAAGAATAGGTTCCCCATGGGAATCTAAAAGTGGTTTTCTCTTGATCTGTATCTAATTATAACCGCTAAACCCGTCGAGAAAAGAGAAATACTTTTTCCCTGCCAAGGTATCCAAGACTTGATCAATGAATGGTAATGGGAAGTAATATTTCAAAGTGGCCTTATTCATCTCCCTGTAGTCAACACAAATAGTTAGAGAATGGGTAAATTAAATTTACGTCAAGGATCTTCTAGAGCTCCCCCTTAACTATATACTCCAGAGTTGGGTTCATCCTTCGTTGAGGTTGTCGAATAGGTCGGGTATCCTCATTAAGATAAATGTGATGGGTACAAATATTAGGGTGGATTCCTTTCATGTCAGTATAGTCCCAAGCGAAGGTGAAACTATGTTTTCTTAGTATTTCAATGAGTTGCATTTGTTGAGAAGAGTCTAGCTTAGCATTGATATTCAAGGTTTTCCTAGGATGGATTTGAACAAATAATATTTGATCTTCAGAGGTAGCATTCAAAAGAACCAATTCATCTAGTAATTATGTTGGTTCAACTGGTGAATAGACTTCCTGGAATTTCTCCTTGAGGATATGCTCCAGAGTTGGGTGGTTAGCTATGTGAGGATGTGCTAGATATGTACAAATAAAATCATCTTCATTAGCTTGTTTAAATTTTGATGCTTGGTTAAGGGTTAACAAAGGTTGTGTGGGTTCCTCGTCACTATATTCGACCCAAATGGAATTTTCTAGGTCAGGGGAAGGTTTAGATGGAGGATAGAGGGTTAACTTCTTAGTTTATTTCCCATGGGAGATGGTCATATTACCTTATTTGTAGCCGATATATGCATTGACAGTGGCCAACCAAGGTCTTCCCAAAATCAATGGGTATCCCCTCGGGTTGGAATTTGTTTATAGAACCATAAAGTCGGCTAGGTATTCCCACGAGTCTACAGAAACAATTACATCTTCCAGCATCCCCTTGAGTTTTACTGTGGATCTATCTGCTAGTTGAAGAACTATAGGGGTTGGTCGAAGACCAGGCAATCGAAGTTTATTCATGGTTTCTTTAGTCATTATGTTTATAGTCGCTCCTAAGTCCACCAAAGTATGCACAATGGAAATTTTATTAATGTTGACTTTGACAACCGGACTTCCTAGATCCATGTATTTGGCCATAAATACTTTTCCTAGCATTAGATCGGCTAGCTTCCCTATGACATGAACATTTTTTGGGTCTTTGTTTTTCCTTCCCGGTTTATTTAGGCAGAGTTCTCAAATAGTCTTAGCATAGTTCATAACATCCTTAATAGCTTTGAATAGAGGAATATTTACACACACATTTCAAATTTCTCCTAAAAGTTCAAATTATGGATGTGTGGGGTACTTTTCTATATTTAACCTTTCCGGATAAGGTGGTTCTGAGAGCAACTCCTTCTAATCGGAGTGTTTCTAAGTGATATTTTTTTTCCTTGGAGGGATTAGCATTCTAGTTGTCTAAATCAGGAGGATTCTCCTCATCATCCTGTTCTTGAATGATGGGTGAGGTTCGATCCTAAACCACTCTTCCTGATCATAAATGTATGTTCTGAAATTCCATAGGAGAAATGACATATGTGGGAAAGAAGGGTAGTTCAGCGTTGTAAGAGGGATGAACTACTTTATTATTTTCATTTGGTATTGGTTGGGCTAGTAATTGCATAGGTTGTGGAGGAGGTTGGTTGGATGGTAATTGTAGTTGTTGTTGATGTTGAATTGGAGGGTGTGTTTGGGGAGTAGATTGTTGAATATTAGGCCCTCTCCAACCCTTTTTCCAAGGTTGAATTTGTGTTTGGGGTTTCCATTGTTGCCAAGACATGGAAGCATACCAATTTTTCTGCAGATATTGATACTAAGTATAGTATGGAGGAAATTAGGATTTCTCTTGTTTCATACCTGGTACCTTGGGTGGCCATGGTTGTTTTTGGGACACAAAACAAATTTGTTTCATTTCCCTAGTGGCCCCTTCATAGACTACTTTTAGTTTAGGAAGGGAAGGGAAACTCTTAGTATCGTGATTTTTTTCGCAGATACCACACACTTCTACGTTATCTAAAGGACACTCCCTTAAAGGGTTTTTTTTTCGACATCTAGAATAGAAGATGACCAATGCAAGGTCGGATTCTTATTTCTTTTTCTTTTCTTGTAAAGTATCCAATTGGGAGCTAAGCAAACTAAGGATATCAGTCTTAAAATTGTCCAACATGTTTCCTATTTTGATTTTGGTAACTCCTCCTCCTGATGATTTTGTGACCCTGGAGACTAGATCCCGAGGGCCTTTCCCAGACTTAGTAATACCTCGTGAATAGCGTTTACACAGTTCACAGATATCATCATAGGTCATCTGGGAGACATCCCCGACCCCCATAATATTTAATGCATCCGTACAATGATCCTTGATTCCTATGAGAAAGATAATACATAATGTTTCAGGATCAAGTGTGTTTTGCTTAGTCCTTTGTAAGTTATAGTGAAACCTCTATACATAATCTTCCAAGGTTTCTTCCTCCTTCTGTGTCATTCTAAAAATTTCTTCTCATATGTCCATTACTTTGCAATAATCCTGGTACTTCTTGAGAAATCTCTGCTTCATTTCGTCCTAGGTTCTGATATAATTTCCTCTAAGTCCCATGAACCAATGAAGAGATGCTTATTTTAAGGTGTCAGGAAATAGTTTAAGTTTATGGGCATCATAATAATAGTCATAGCTTCGATAAAGGACATCAAACTCAAAGAGGAAGGTGTTTGGGTCCTCACTAGGAAAACCACAAAAATTTGGCAGAGCAGAGGGTGGAATGTTTTTCATTTGAAGTATACTCTTGGATTCTTGAAATATATGAAATTCAAATGTGATTGGTTCTTTCTGCTTCAATTTTTCCATTTCCTCTCCCATGTTTAGAGGATTTTCTCCTCACAAATATTTCTTCTGAGGAAACAGAGTTTTTCGGTTCCTCAATAGGATTACTGTTTTTTTCTAACTCAGATCCTTCAATGGGATGCTCTTGGTCCTAGGGAGATTCAGAGGAAGGAGGTCCTATGACTAAACCAACAATAGAGTCTATTTTGGATGGTTCTTCCAAGTTGTTGGATGCTACTTTTGAGTAATGGTGAGTACTAGGGGTTTTTAGAGGGTCACATTTTTCACCACTTTTACTAGCCTGGTTATTAGTGTCACGGGTGGTCCCTGCACCACATCAACGAGGTTTCTTAGTGCCTCGATTCATGCATAATGCAATGATTTCTAAGTGCAATATACTAGGAAATGAATATCAGAGGGTAGTTGTCAACTCCCTAGGGGTTTCCCTTCAACCTGGTATCGCTCCTACAATATTCTCAAGGCAAAAGTCCTAATTCTTGAGTACCTCCTCGAAAACGACGCCAAAATGATGAGGTAAAAATATAGATTCTAATTATTTGGCATTGTATTACGCTCATTCATTCAATTATGTCAACCTCAGATTCAATATGTACTTGTGAGGCACTCTGTGTAGTTTACACAGAAAAGATGTCTAGCAAATCAAATGTGAACTATGGTCAGGAAAGGAATGAATCACAATACTTTGACCTTCTGCTTTGTTGTGGTATCTCTCGGGGTTAAGTTTCTAAGATATCATAGGTATACCCCCTTAAATGTTCACCTAGAGAAATTAAAAGTATTGTGGTTCTATAGCAGATGTATAAACTTATCCAAAAGGAAATATCAAATCTATTTTATTCATAAATCATTATTAAGCTAATAAAGCAAGATTATATTTAGCAATTTCAACAGTCCCCATTCATAATCATGTGAACGATATTAAAACCATTGTGGTATCTAGGATCAAAACACACCCAGATTCAACATAGAACGTTAGAATAGATAAGGAATCCTAGCATAAGCAATAGGTTGTAATACATTGGCTCTAATAATTATTAACTGTCATTCTCCAACAAATTTTAGGGACCATTGTGCAACATACATATATTCCTTAGTATACACTTCATTACCATATAAAAGACATAAACTAACAATCATATATGGATATACTTAAAAGAAAATAACCATGAACAAAAAATAGATGGCACAGGGTTGTACCTATGAGTGGGCCCAAGATCACTGGTATGCCTATACTTTAACTTGATTAAATTATCAACAAGGAATTACCACTCATAAACATAAATTGTATATGGAAATCTCTGAAACTTAGAACAATGCTTTACTCAATCTTGTTCTTCATATGTTTTTCACACACCCCCGCTCAAGTGATTGTACACACATATATATACAATAGGTAGTTAAAACAACTCTGGGTACAGAGCGCCAATCTCCTAAGATGCTGGAAAACAAAGTTACAAAAGAATAGATTCTTACGCCTCCCTATTCACTCGACTTCCATATGTTTGGTATACGACCAAACAATTAATCTCGTCCCATAGTTCATTCATTAGGGATGTTGCATTTGGATTCCCTGATGTGCTTGATATGAAGATGCTGGGTATCCTATTTAATATCCATTATTATCTACCTTTAGCACTCAATAGAGTATTAAATGCTCTTGCCACCTGTTTTGATGCTAGTTGATCCTTCAAGGTACTTGAATGCTATATTTCTTATTGAGGTAGATACTTGTATTATTTTAGCGCTGACTATTATTGGATGCTTGAGTTGATATATGTATAAGGTGCCATATTATATATACTTATAATATTCAGATGTGGAACCTCGTTGAAGTAGGAATCCATATTGGGTGTTGAATTGTCAAGCTGGATATATCTTCCTTGAACATATCTTCTCTTGAGAATATAATATATATCTTCTTAAAATACCTTGAATATATATGTTCTAAAAATGTCTTCTTTTGTAATTTTGCTTGTGTCTTCAAAAAGAACTTGGGACACTTACACTCTACGACCATCATTAGCTTATTGAAAATCACACCCATATGAAAGTTCAAACATCTTTAAAAACTCATTCTAATTCTAATCTGTAAAGAGAAATTAAGATAATTATATGGCATTTATAATACCTTATAAAAAGATAGGACTTTATGGAAGATAAGTCTTTATAAAATGGAAAAAGGAGGCAAAATGTATAAGTATATAGGATATAGGGGAACAAAAAGATGCCAAAGTTAGGGTTCACCACTTTTCCACAAGGAATTTTCCCATGAGAGTCTTGAGAATCTAATATAGGCCCACCATTTTCGAGTAGAGGGTGGATCTAGCCCAATAAGAACCCAGATCAGGTACCCATGAGCCAATATTCATGTCCATCGCTTCATTGTCGATGAAGTGTTGCAAAAATTGAGCATCTACTTCATCCATGTACAATTCAGATTAAATATCTAGCATGGTGTGAGATTTATAGCTTCCCACTACGTATTCAGCAACAACCTAGGCCTAATGGGATAAAGAGCCACCTCTGTGGCTTTGTGAAGGCTAATGTTGAGAGCCTCGAGGCATTGAGCCACAAAGAGGGTATGGGTTAGGCACGAGAAAGAGAATTAAATTAATGGAGGGAAGGATAGTGAGGAAAAATGTGGTCGAGTGAGGACAAAGAAAGAGGTAAACAAGAGATGAGAAACAAGTTGGGCATCAAGGAGAGAAACAAATACAAATGATCTAGAGAAGGTACCATCACGAGAGAGATGGGTTGGTGTTGTGCAATGCCATTATAAACCTTGAATGCAAGGTTTCTAGAAGAACTAAACCAGGGTGGACCGAATGAAGGTAGTGTTAGGTGAGTACACTTGCATACCATGAAATAAAGTTAGAAGGTCAAGCATTAAGATGAGGTGACGTCGGTGGAGGATTCGGGTGGACGTGGGGGCTCTTCGGGTGCCAAGTGGGGGAAGGTCCCGAGGCACTTCGTTTGACGTTACATGCCTCCCTGTCAGATGATCTGGGTGAGACAAAATATTATTTTTAGCCACAAAACAACTTTGGAATAAATTAGGTTGACTTAATGTATTTTTTTAAGGAAAAATTCACAGGATCTTCCTTTTTTCTTGGAATATCTGGATGGAGGGTAGCTCAATTGGAATCCAAAATAAAAATCAATAACCAAGTGGAACTGAATTGGACTAGAAACGAAGATTTCATGATGAACCCAACCTTGATATAGTCCATTCAAACCAATTGAGCTACCCCATTATGTTGTTTGACCTCATATGTTTTTGTCCAGGAAAACTTTGTAGGATCCCCCCTCTTACTCTAAATGTCTAGATGGAGGGTGGCTCAGTTTCCAACCATGATAGTGGCTAGTAAAATCGAGGGGCTTGATCACATTTGAACTTGTGACATGTAGCTTCCCTGTTGACAATTGACAACATACATTGGGTGAATGGTTCAATTGATTGAGCTAATCATTGCAGTT
>JASDQU010371789.1:71397-82724 GCA_032191745.1 Picea mariana | reverse complement strand
TATGCATGTTTGTGCTACTGATGCTTGAATGTGATCATGTGTTATGTTGCATGTGAATTTACTGTTAATCTTGTTTGAATCTGAATGGTAACAGTAACTCTGTGTTATGTGTTTAATTTCGATTAAAATGCATGTTATATATATAAGTGTATATTCCGTAGTGGTAGCATTACTCAGTCTCTTTGTTGGTCGAGGATGCTATTGTTTGGTCTCGGAGCTAAATTCATCGTATGAGTAGTAACATTGCCCCAGCAGTGGAGTTGTAGGCTGGGGAATGTTACAAGTAGGTTACATGGTCTTTGGTTTGAGACATGGAGCATACTTTCCAGACGTGGAGTTGTGGACTATTGCAACTCGATGGTGTGGAAGATTGGAAGTTTTGGTGGATTGGCAGAGAGCCCGGATCACAACACTATATTGTGTGGCAAGTTTCCAACCATGTGGATGGACTTCTAGTGGATTTTCATGGTGAGTTGTGATGGGTGCAGCTTGGGTTCTTTGGCATAGATGAGATGGATTCATGTGTATGTCATATTGATGAGATAGAGTCTTCATTGGGATAGAGAGTTGCACATTTGCGAGGTACGATAGTGTATGAGGCATTTGACCGAGGAGGATGAGGACACTTATAGAGATAAGTTGTGGAGGTCTAGAGTGGATTAGATTGAATGTCCACTCATAGCTCAAGACTGTTTATAGAGAGGACACATGTTCATTTGTAGTGTGTGCATAGGCATAGAGAGTTTTTTGTTGACTTGGATGATGGACTTGGGAAAAATTTCATTGGATGGTCGTGACTTGGGTAAGCGTGATGCTTACCTTGGAGGATTGCATGTTTCTTATACAATGGGAACCACCGACACATGAAAAGGGCATAGGATTTGATAGTGAGCTTCACAATATATGAATCATGTATGTATGAGGACTAGGCCTGTATTATAGGGATCTGAATCAATAGTATTCTGGATAGAGTCATGGTATGTGTTGTGAGTGGAAAATGTGTTATGGGTTCTAGGAGTGTGTTCTCAGCCTCAACAATTCAGGATTAGGGTTGTGTAGTGTTGTTATGGGATGGAGAGGTGTTATTGGATGCCTAGAGTATCTATCCCATGCACAACAGTGGTCCTAGAGTTAGAGAGGACAAAGTATATAGGCTAAGGGACCAACCTATGTGTGTTATGACCAACAGGAGAAGAGAGACATATGAGGAGGAGCAAATGGCTCCTTCAGTGGTGAGGTGGGTAGTTCCACCAGTGGTGAGGCAGATGTCCCCACTAGTAACATAGGTTGAGAGGGAGTAGGTAGCTCCACCATTGATGAGGAAGGTAGCCCCACCAATAATGTCGGCTCAGAGGCAGTCAATTCTCAGGATCCATGAGGGAGGAGCAACCTCCCAGGACTGTTCATAGGATATTAGACTTCAAAGTAGGTCAGAAAGTTCAAAGGGAGCAAATGGCTCTAGAGATTGTACAGACTCAGAGGGAGCATGTAGAATCATAGGGAGTCCAACTTCAAAGGGAGTCAAAAATCTCATAAGGAGAGTCAGTTGCTCAATGGGATCCAACCTTCAACTCCAGGTGGAAGAGAGGCATCTTCCAATACTGTTAGAAGGGTTTGATGGGTTGAGATGATCAAACAGGAGGCTCAGGAGTGAGAGACTTATAGGAGTAGGGTGTCTTCTAGGAAGGGATCATGCTATACAACATGATTTTCTTCAGTGACAAAGGGGACAACTAATCAGTCATATTGGAGAGTAGATACGGTAGCAGATCGAGTATGGGAGACAAATCTATTTCTAGGTTATTATGGAGTGTGGTGAGATTACCTCCCTCAATAAGAGTGAGTGTTGAATTTTGTAGCTTCGGGAAAGTATTCCCACATGCCCTAGGTATTGGGCATGTGGGAATCATTGTGGGCACCACATTACACTCTTTGTTTGGAGAAAACTATCATTGGAATGAAGTTGGGGACTTCATGGGTTTGGTGGTGGGATTTTTGGGTTTGTGTTGGGGCTTCACACCCACAAGAAATTCTAATTTGATGTTGACTTGTGGAGGGGCTTCTTTTTTGACCCCTAAGACTTGTATATAAAGGAGAGAGGTCATTGTGACATTTCATATGGTGTAGAGTGTGTTGAGACAAGGATGTAGATATCATAAGTGAGTCTACACTTGTGCTAGGAGGCTTGGTGATTTTAGCAAAGGGAAATTCTGCAATGGTGGCAAATCTGGCCTAGGAGAGAGAGAGAAAATTGTACAAAGGTGTCCATACAAGTTTTTTGTACAAGTATGCAGGTCATAGTGGGCACAATCATGTATGTACGTGGGTTGTAGGAAGGTGAATTGTGTATGTATGCGGGTTGCAGTAAGGTGAATCACGTATACGTGGGTTGTAGTGAGGCACAGTCATGTATGTACGTAGGTTACAGTAAGGTAAATCATGTACAGTCATACAAGGTTTTTTTGGGTAGGGGAAGGTCTGTATAGGATGACATCAACAGTAGTGCAGGTGACATCAGCATGCCATACAGGTGGTCTACAACATATTTGTGGGTAGAAGACATTTCCAGATATTTGTTGAGGTTTGGTTTCTTGATTTCTATGGTTATTAGAGGACAAGGTTGTGCTCAAATTTGGATGGATTTGTATTGGTTGGGAGGGCTGGTTTTTCCCTCAGAATTTATGAAATTAGCAAGGTTACATAACATAAATCTATGTCTAATATATGTGTTGGCGATTCATCTATGATCTTGTTTCTTCCACTGCATATATTTTCAGTTAATAATTTTAAGTGTAAAATTATTCAGTGATAACAAATAGGTTTTATTGTAAGCTCACTAGGAAGCAATTTTCAGATCTGAAAATTAGTCACATAGAGTTGCATGTGAAAATTTCCAGTAGCCTTGGAATTTGTTGGTTTTTCCTCAAGGAAGGATGGTGGTTGGATGAAAATGGGTGTCCAAGACAAATTATAACATAGATGGTCATTTGGAGAGATATAAGGCTCATTTGGTAGAAAGGATACTCTCAAGTAGAGCTTAGTGTTGATTTTGAGAATACCTTATCTCTAATGGCCAAGATAACCTGCATTATGTTGCTATTGACATTAGAAATTTCTTATGATTTTGAAGTGGATAAAATGGAAATGAAGACAACTTTCCTTTATGGTGAGCTTGAAGAAATTGAAAGGATTTGTGGCAGAAGTGAGAGAAGACATGATGTGTTGATTGAATAGACAGTGGTACCAATGGTTTGAAAAACTTATCATGGGGAAAGGGTTCTTAGGAAGTGAAGAAAAACATTATGTTTACTTCAAGCAAGATGGTAATAACTTCATTACTCTAGTCTTATATGTTGATGATATTACTTTTATTAGTGATTGTAAGAAGATAGTCAAGGACACTAAGTCCCAAATTTTACACAAGCTTGACATGAATTCAACACTTAGGTGATTTGCACTATTGTTTGGGAATTGAGGTGAAGAGAGTATGCTAAAATATAATGTTGTATATCAACCAAAGAAATTATGTGGAAAACATATTTGAGCTCTTTAGGATGGACAAATGTAAACTGAATTGATCTCCATCTTAAGTGGGAGTGTGTTTGTCGACTAACATGAGTCCTAATAGAAAACATGATGAAGAAAAGATGGAAAAAGTTCCATATGCTAGTGTAGTTGGTAGCCTTATGTATGCATTAGTGTGCACAAGACCAAATATTACATAGGAAGTGGGAGTTGTAAGTAGGCACATGGAAAATCTAGGGACAGATCATTAGATAACTATCAAAAGGATATTTGAGTATCTATGAGGCACCAGTGACTATGTTATTTTCTATCAAGGAGATGGGAGCAAGAAACTTTAGATTCATGGTTTTGTTGATGTTGAATGCGTGGGTGATGTGGACAATGCAAAGCTCACTAGTGTATATATATTTACATTGTTTGAAGGTGTTGTGAGATGGAATAGTAAAAGGAAGCAACATATTTCCCATTCCAGTATTGAAGCATAATCCATTGTATCTTTGAAGGATTCCAGGAAACTTGTTTGGTTGCAATAGTTATGCAGAGATATTGTACTTAAACATGAGACTGTGCCTATTTGTTGTGATAATCATAGTGCAATTTCTTTGCAAAGAGCCCCAAGTTTTTTCCATGGAGAAATCATATCGAGGTGAAATTTCACTACATTAGAGAGGTGGCATAGTCCAATGAGGTAACTATACTACATGTAAGGACTTAGGATAATGTGATAGATTCTTTAAATAAGGAAATGGATGGAAGAAAATTTGCTTGGTGTAGGAGCAAGGTGGGGATTAAACCTTCGTCAATGTAATTTTCAAATGGGAGATTGTTAAGATATTGCCAGTGGCATCATATGCGTAATGAGTAGTTTCCTTTTGTATATGAAATGTGTAAGAAATTTTTGGATTGCATTCTTGTGTTTTATAAGTGAATTTGTTTTCCAATTGTATTCATTATTTTAGGGGAAACATTGTTTTTATGTTTGTACATTGTTTAAAAAAAGAAAAGAAAACAACAAGGTGGAGAATGATTTGTCCCCATTGGAAAAAAAAAAACTTATTTGTTGTCTTGTGTGTTTATTTGTTATGGTTGTTCTATTATTTTGAATTTCATATCTATGTTGAATATATTTGTGCTATAAATTATTATTTGTTTAATGCAAGTTTCTCTCCAAGTTTAATAATATTTTGACACATTTTTATATTTATTTTAACTAGTAAGCTAATAAATTCTTTTATAACATTTTTACGTCGAAGTCTTTTTTATTGTGAGAAGAACTGAGAAAATGATACTTAAATTAATCTATTCCATCCATTTATCAAATCATCGAGCCATCCATCTGTTGTTGAAATGTTGTCAATTTCACAATGATTTGAGTGGTTATATTGTCACATGTGGGATGACTACAATGGTTATGGTTACAAAGCCAAGTTCCATAAATTTCCATGATAGAGGGTTCAACTACTACAGAAGGGAATCTAGCAACAATTTGGGTTGAATTTTAGTGTTGGGGAATCAATTCCATGGTTCAAATCATTGATCTCGAAAATGTGGTTCCCTCCCTTGGCAAGAGGGACCTCAATTAGGTTGTTGCTAAACTCCTCAAAATGGGTAGTTAATATTGTCCTAATCTTTCATTCCTCTTAGCTTGAAAGTTTTGAACTTTTTGTTTCCATGGCTGATATTGATAGAGAGAACACTGGCAAATGTTTTGAGAAATTGGTTCAATACTCATATTCAAAAAGAGTGAAACAAATCGCTCTCAACAATATTTTAACTACAAATTTAATGGATGTTCGAACTTCTCTTTTTTCTTTCGAATGCCTAACATTATTGAATATATAATGGTTTTCCTTCACACGACTACCCCCTTACCTTAGAAGTTTCAAATTCCTTATAACTTATTATCTGCCATTCATCTATACAAATGATAATATATTTGATCATGTTATAGAAAAATGTTATCTCCTTGAAAAATTGATAGTTCAACAATGTAAAAGGATAAGCAATGTGAAAATTTTTGTATGCAATCTCAAGTGTCTAGATTTTACTAGAATTGAGTGTGAAAGATCAATAACGGGAACCGCCCAAAACTAGTGAATTTTATAGTGCATGATTTCCCTAGGATGTCAATTTTGGAGCTCAAGTCTTGTGGGTATCTTCATTTATCCACTATGAAACTTAATATACTTAAATGAACTTATACTACAAACTTGATAAGAAAGTTTCCCTTCATAGGTTCGGTGGAAAACTGCCTTCTGTCACATTTTTTCAAAGCTTATTTTTCTTGATGAACTCTCAATACAAAATAAATGGTTCCAAGTCAGTTATTTTCTCACTTCTTGTTAAGTGTTTAAAATCCATGACTTTATTATATAGAGATATTTCTCACATAATTGGATTACAGAACTATGCAACAAGCGTGGAGGCATTGTGTTTGACCCTTTACTCAAAAGTTAAGGTTTCAATTTTTTAAAAGAAGGAAATGACTATGTTAAGTTTCCTTTTTAGAAGTGCATGCTTGTTCTAAACAATGACACTTTCTCTACAAAAATGTTCCCAATATACTCATAAGCATAGCTATTTAAAATAGCTTCTGGGTTCGAAAAGACCTAGTGAACCAAGTGTATTTCTAGCAGAAAAACATGAGGACTAATGCCAAAGATGTAAGAGATGCCTTACAGTTAATAAATATAAATATATTATATCAAGAATGAATTGTTTTTGAGGTGATGAAGTTTAGATACTACTAGAATTTCATGGAAATTACATTAACCCATTTTGTCTCTCTAAACTACAAATACCAAGTGCATGTAGCAAATACTGCTTATTGTAACTCATTTTGGGTTCCAACAATATGAGATGAGATAATATGATCCTAAGACTAGGTATCCTTGGTATATATAGGAGACAAAGGGTACAAATATAATGAAATGGGGCAACGAAGGGTTCTAGCCTACATACACATATAACACTATAAATGTAATAATTCAATATCTAGGGATTACTAAAGGGTTTTATACATAACATGGGGCTTCATCTAGGGATTAAAATTCACCTCCCCTTAAAACAAGTGTTGTCCTCAACACTTGACTAACCACGGGTGTTTATGCAAGAAGAACACATCTTCCCATGTCGCCTCTTCCACTAGTAGGTTCTTCAATTTGACGAGGTACTTTGTAATTGCTCGATTTCTCAACTACTTAATCCTTGAAACAAGGATTANAGTAGGTTCTTCAATTTGACGAGGTACTTTGTAATTGCTCGATTTCTCAACTACTTAATCCTTGTTTCAAGGATTGTTTTTGGTTCCAGTATGATTTTCCCTTCTTCATCAATCTCTAGTAAATTTGGACTGGGATATTGTTTCTAGTGACCTTCTTTAAGAAAGAAACATGGAACATTGGATGTACACATGAAGATAGAGGAAACTCCAATTTGTAAGCCATACTTCCAATCATTTGCAAAACCTTATAGGGGCCATAATATTTGGGTGCTAAATTTTTTTCCTTATTTTTTTTCTTGACGGACATTTGTTTATATGGTTGTATCCTTATAAATACCAAATTCCTCACTTCAAATTCCCTTTCACTGTGATGTTGATCTACTTGTTGTTTCATCCTATTTTGTGCCATAGCCAAGTTGTCCTTCAATAGTTTGAGAACCTCTTATTGATTCCCTATGTGGTCCTCCATTGCTTGAACCTTTGTAGTCACTTTCAAGAGTGATGTGATGGATGGAGGATGATATCCATAAAGTTCCAAAAATGGGGACATTTTTTATGAAGTATGGAAGGATGTTTTGTACCACCATTCTTCCAAGGCAAACCACTTGGCCCACTATGTTTGTTTATCAGATGCAAAGAAACAAATATATCCTTATAGACATTTATTCACAATCTCATTTTACCCATCAGATTGAGGATGGTAAGATGAGTTGTGAGCTAATTAAGTGCCCAAACAAGAAAATAATTCAGTCTAAAAATTTACAGTGAAAATTGGATCTCTGTTGCTTACAACAATATTGGGTAATCCATGTATCTTTTGAACTACTTCCATGAATATTGTGGCTATTGTACTTGGTTTAAAAGGATGAGAAAAAGAGAAAAAGTGGGCATACTTTGTTAGTCGATCCACTACTACCATGATGATAGTATTTCTTTCAGATTTGGGTAAACCTATAATAGAATCCATTGCAACTTCTTCCCAATGTTGACCTGCTACAATTAATGGTTGTAGGATACCTGGGATCTTGATTGTCTCTCCCTTATTATGTTGGAAGACTACACATTTAGACACAAACTTTTGAACATCAATTTTAAGACCTTCCAAGAAAAAATTATTCTTGATCATGTGGTACATTTTTAATAATCTGAATGTCCTCCTATATGAGAGTGTGCAATTCTAGAAGTACCTTCTGTTTGAGTGGGGAGTTATTACATAAATATAAGAAATCATGATACCATAGAAAATAATTATTCCATACAAAAATATCTAATGAATTGTGGTCCTCTTGTAGTTGTTGAATGATATTGCATACCTCTTGATCTTGCTTCCATTCTATGCTTTCTTCTTCCACCCAATCAGATTGTGAAATTGAAATAGCACATAATGAACCTTCTATTTTTTCTTTTTTCCTTGAAAGGGCATCTTCCACAACATTATGTTTTCCTTTTTGTAGATAATTTCAAAGTCATAAACTAGCATCTTTGTAACCCATTTTTGTTTCTCTTATGAAGATAATCATTGCTCCAAGAAGTACTTCAAACTATCATGATCTGTTTGTATTTTGAAGTGTCATCCTATTAGGTAAGGGTACCATTTCTTAATTGTGTGTAGTATGGCCAAAATTTATTTTTCATAAATGGGTTTGAGTAAGTTTTTTCCTTTAAGTTGGTTGCTTTCAAAGGAAAGGGGCCTTCCTTCTTGCATTAAAATTGCACCAATTCCATGGCCCGAGGCATCACACTCCACAATAAATGTTTTTGTTAAGTCAAGTGTGGCTAGGATGTGAGTTGTACACATAGCCTCTTTAAGTTTTTTAAAATATTTGGTTGTTGCTTGCATCCAAGAAAGGTATTTCTTCTTTAATAATGATGTTAGAGGTGTTGCTATTTGACTATATTTCTTGAAAATGTGCGGTAACAACCTATCTATCCTAAGAATTCTCTAAGTTTCTTCAAGGTTTTGGGAATTGGACATTCCATCATAGATTTAATTTTGTTAGGGTCCACTTTTACACCTTCATGAGATATGATATGACGCAAATATTCCACTTCTTGAACCCCAAAGGAACACTTGGAAGGCTTCACATAAAGTTGTTTCTCTTCCAATAGTCATAATACTCTGTCAACATGTTGTACATGCTCTTCCAAAGATTTGTTGTAGATTAGTATGCCATCAAAAAATACTAACACAAATTTTAAAAGGAAGGGCTTGAAAATATAATTCATCAAGGTTTGAAATGTTGAAGGTACATTAGTAAGTCAAAATGGCATAACCAAAAACTCATAATGACCGTATCGTGTTCTAAAATATGTTTTGGGAATGTATTCATGCCTCATCCTCTTTTGATGATATCCCAAACAAAGATCCAACTTAGTAAATAAAATTGCTCCATGTAATTCATCTAATAATCCATCAATGACATTAATAGGAAACTTATATTTGATGGTAATTTTGTTGAGTTGTCTATAATCTGGACACACATGCCATGAACCATCCTTTTTTGTAACCATCACCACTGGTGAAGACAAAACATTTGGCTAGATTGAATGTTGTCGGCCTCTAACATTTCTTAGATCATATGATCAATCTCACTCTTATGTTCATATGGATACATGTAAGGCCTAATGTTAGTTGGTGCACTTCCTAGTTGTAAATGAATAGCATGGTCATGATCTCGATGTTATACCACAATTTTCCACACCATTTGCATTGTGAGATGGCCTAACCCTTGTCCCTAACTTGCAACTTGAAATACCAAGTTCCCTAATCGAAATCACTTAAAAAAAGTGTTTTTACTCATATCTACGGGTTTCCTTGGTGCAACATACGGACATCCACACCTTTCTAGTTACAACCCGCGAATACCCTAAAAAAATGTGAAAAATAAAATAATTCCATAATTTTGGGTGGGGATTTCGGTTGGGATCGTTTCCCAACCTCCCTAATCCCATACCAAACATAATTCAACCTCCTTAACTTCTTGAGGATGGTATAAATGCACATTTTTGGGCATGGATGAGGAGGACAACCTAGGTGCAAAGTTATGCTAAATAAATTGCAAGTCTCCCTATTCCCCTTAATCCTCTTAGTAGCATCCATGTAACCTCGAACCCTTGTTCCAATTTTTCCTTCCTTTTCATTATGTGGACATAAGGTGTGTTCCTATCCTTATTGAGTCATCCAAGGAAGGGAAATCTTGTTGAGTGATGCTTGAACAACCTTTTGGAGTAACCTGGGCGGTTGGCTTCGAGGCAGTGTCAACGATTGGAGTCAGGTTGTAACTACTTCTTTTACCATTGCTAATAAAGAGTTTTATTTTTCCCATAGTTGTGTAGTATCGATTTAATGTGTTTATGTATATCTAATCATTCTTCGTATTTGAATCTATCTATCAATTACTTGTATGAAATTATGTTATAACTACCTTGTTGCATCATTTTCTTGATTTCTTTTGCAGTTCAACTCAAGCGAGAGTCAAGAGCAGTACAAAGGTCAAGAGCGGGGAACGATACCAAATGTAAGGATACAATGTGTGAAACTTTATTTCCTCTATGATAAAGTAGTTATTTAATTACAAGTCTTGTGTGTGAGTTAGGTTTCTATCTTTTACTTGGTCAATATATGTTGTGACATGACCCAAAGTCACGCGGAAAAAATCCCATATAAGAATTGGCGACCATACTGGGGACTTGTTCCTAGTTTGGGTCAATATTAGGGTTTCTTGTTTTTCTCTTGTTGTTGTGATTTTAAGTGTTTTCTGGATTTTCTTTATAAAGCATTATCCTTTTAAAAACTTTTATAAAGTTTCTAGAAGCCCCCCTTCTGGAGTGGTTTTTTATTTTTTTCTAAAATTTTGAGCCCATCCATGAGTTGCTCCTTTATAACCCACGAACATTCACGAGTTGCTCCCTTATAACCCGCGGACATCCGTGAGTTGCTAGTGTATGACCCACGAATATCTATGAGTCCTAATATACACAGCCATGGACCTGTGTAATATTTTGGGTTTTTAAAAAACCTCTCTCTCATCTGGAAGGTGTTGGTTTGTTTTTCAGTTTTGGCTGGGCCTCCTGGGTGTCTTTATTTTTGTTTTTTTCTTTCTAAAGTCCTTGAAAACTTCTAAGTCACATAAAACATCTTTCTCTTGGTTTCTCAGTGTTCTTGCTTACTTTTATATTGCATTTTAGCATCGTGTATCCTACAGTTTCTTTTAGCATCTTTTGTTAGTTTTTCTTTGATAGAAACAAAACAAAAAAAAAAAACTAGTTTTTTGATAGCTAGGTCTCTTTATTTCTTTGCATCATTTTGCATTGTTATTTGAAAAAGAAAAAGATGTTAGCCTAGGATTTGGTCTTCTTCTCACCTTAGAATCATTTCAAAATAAAAATAAGAAAGAACATCCTTTGTTTTCTTCTTTTTCTTTTCTCAAAAGGTTGCATTGTCATATTGCATAGGAAAGAAGAAATTTGCATTTAAAGGTTTGAAGGATTGCTCATTTTCTTGTTGAAACTACCTTTCATTTGAAGAATTAGTGTAAATTTTTCTTTGTCAATGTTCTTATAAGTTTCATTTTTGCAA
>JASDQU010371789.1:35123-61693 GCA_032191745.1 Picea mariana | reverse complement strand
ACTCCTATGGCTTCTAAAGAATTACTTGATAATGAATTAAAAATGTTGAATTACTTGTCCACTTTCTTTTGTCTTTGAGGATATCTCAGGAAATGACTTGTTGATTTCGATCTATGCATTAGCTATTATAACAATTTCACAATAATGGAACAACTCCAAATGTGATATGAAGGCCCACATTTGTTCTATAATCATGTCCCATATTTGACGCTTGGCATCAATTAAACACTTTCTTTCTAGAACTTGATTAAGTTTTTTCTTCAATAATTTATTCAGATTATCCCGGGCCTTTATTAGCACAACATTTCCTCATCTCTCTACTTTAATTGATCTTCCAATTCCTTCAATTCTCACTCTTTTCCTTTCTTCATTTCATCAATATTGTCTTTGTTTAATTTCTTCAAACCTTTGATTTGTTTGGTCAAGTCAACAACTTAAGCTTTGTATGATGTCACTTTATCTAATAAATCGTCAACATTATCTTCATTGCTAGAAAGATTGAGAATTTTGTCAACATTTTCATTCAAAACTTCTGACAGAGATTTAAACTGGGAAGATTTCTTGGGGAGCTCTTTCGGTAACCTTTCTATCTCAAAGGAATATTCTTATGAAAATTTCACATTTTCTTTTTCAATCTCTTCCAATATTCTAACCATCTATGAATTAGTTTCCCTTGATCTTCCATTTTATGATGCTAACACATAGTTTTCCTTATAAGCATCAATCAATTCTTTAGACTCTACTAATTCATTTGAGGAATCTTTAACTTACACTGAAGAATCCTTTTTTCCATTAGAACTTTTATGTTTTCACTATTCTTAGCTGGATTGGATAGAGTTATCATCTTATTCTCTAGATATTTAACCCTTGTAACATTAACTATGTTTATAATCCTTTCATTCTCGAGGTGAATATTAATCTTGCTTACTAAATTTTGCAGCTTCTTAACATCTATTGTGGATTGGATTAATCTTCGAGACAACATTTATCTCTTCTGGTTGTGCCACTCCACCATATCTATAGGATTGACTTGATTTAAGTCTACCTGTATAGATGTGGTTTTGTACTCTGATCGTTCTAAAACTTTTGAAGTATCGGGTTGTAGCACCAATAAATTAAATTTATTCCTTCCTCGATCAGTAGATGCTAAGAATCAAGGAACTCCAAAATCCTCTAACTCCAATTGTGTTTCATGGCTCATTTACAATTGTTTGGTAGTCTCATCACTTACTATAGAAATATTTTGTATACTTCCCTATTGAGATTCGAACTATGAATCACCAATGAACACCACAACCATACTTTTCACAATAAAGTGTGGAGCAACTCGCATAGGAGTAGAAGTAGTGAACAACATAGGATCGCTTGATTTCTTGGGTTGTAACTATTCTAGTAGAGAATCAAATATCTCATAAAATCTTCTTGTGGAAACTCCTTTGAAGCTATATGAGAATTATCAACCAATTGTGAAGCATCTCCTTGAATATTTTCTCTTTTCGCCTCAAGTTCATCTGACATCTCTAACATTTTCCTTTTACTCTACTTCTCTTGTTCTAACAAGTCTTCTTCTGCTAAATTCATTATGGTGGCACTTATTTTCTCTACAATACTGGACATTTGTCTTGTTTCAACTATTTTGCAATTGAGATCTTCATTACTTGTAGTTGAACTAGACATCATTGTGAGATTTTATTTTGACTAGGCTTCTCTTTCACTTCCATACCTACTACCTATGTTTTTCATTAGAGATTGCACCTCTTCCCAAGTGTCTTTGTTAGCGATCCTTTCAATCTCATGATTAGAATGATGAATATAGGGTGTAGAATTCAAAGTTTTACATTGTTTTGAAACCAAATGATATGGGTCATATTTCCAAATATTTCCCTTCTTCAAGTGTAAAGAAGAAATCATAATAGAAATAACATTGGTGGCCGACCTATGTTTTACAGTAAGAGAAAAAACCTGAAAAGTCAATATAAAGGAAGACTTTTGACTTTTTCCAATAAAGTGTAAATGATCAGCGACAAACCTTTGTCTAAGATAATGTAAGGAAAAAATACAAGGTGATATATACATTAGCAAAAGATAGGGCTCAATTTCACAACCATACACTTGAATAATTTTGTAATCTTGATATAAGTATCAATCTCCACTCCTAGTTTATGGATTTAGTTGGAGAACTTTATGAAACTCCATTGGCATTTGGGATGGGGTTTGTCCAAAAAAGAAACTATAAATATGAAACAAAAATTGGTTGGAAAACTGTATATTATCCCCATTTGTCATGGTAGATGATATGATAGGGATCCATTCAACAACTAACAATGGATTGCCCTATTCTTCTTGCTTCCTAAGGTTAATATGTGGGAAATAATAAGATTGAAAATAAAGGAACAAGTGCATTACATAAGATTGGTATTGAAGCATCTTAAAATCATGAAATGCACATAACTGTTCATGAATGGTTATTTCCATAAATTTTGCAAAATTATCAACTGGAGAAGAACTAGATGAGGGTGAAATATCATTCATAATATACAATAGAAATTCATCTACATTGGAATCATTATCATTTCCAAGTATAATAGAAATCATAGATATCATTTGTTGAGGAATTGGGGAAACCAAAGACGATGCCATGGGAAAAAAATTGGGAATAGAGATTTCATCCAGTGAAAATCTATGAACAACCTCCTTTTTCTCATTAGGGGACCAATTATTTACCTTAACGACTAACTTTTCTTTCTGAATGACATTATTAGGAACAAGTAAGAAGAGCATAGAAGAAATATTTTATGGTGTAACAATTATAATTTTCTTTCTCTCATCGACAAAAACTATAGTCTGACAATAGGGATCATATAATTTTGCAAAAGTCTCTACTAAATCTAGCTCGCGAAAAATAGAAGGTATCACAGCTAAAACTAAACCACTTGACTAGATAGAAACTGAATCAAATCCATTCAAAACTCGACCATTGTATAATTCCCATGCTTTCCACAATTTTCCCTCAGTTATGTGAATCTCAAAAATAAATTAACCATAATTTTTGAATCTTTAGAACCATCTACTAGTTTATTTGTAGTAAACACTTTTATATGGGGAACCATTCTCTCAATAGAAATGTAAATTACCTTTATCAAAACAATGAATGAACAATAATGTGTACTTACCAACTTTGAAAACAAGCACGCCTGAATCAATTCTTAAATCCATTAGTAAAATCTTCAAGCATTCTTGATAGGAAAGTGTGAATGCGAAATATATCTTTCTTGATGTTTGAGTAGAATAAAACCTGCAAATCCTACGCACACATGTGATAAATAACATATTACTCTAACCATTGCCTTGAAAATCACAAAATATTAATGAAGAAAAGATGGCAATAAATGCAAACAAACATCGGTAACTTAAAACAATGGATCTTCAAAAGTGGTTTAATGTGCTCCAAAACATTTGTTATAATTCTTGTAGTTAAGGAATAACCAGGTGTTAGCCTATAGTGCATTTATGGACGATGGTGATAACATTAAAACTCGAGTTATTCACAACCTGAAAACAATCTATATTCATTAGATCAAAATCTTTCACACCATTAGATCCTTTGGTTGCAAGAAAATCTTTGAATGTTTTCTCTAATCTCGAAACAACTATCAACCATTGAATGTTTTCTCTCTTATACGTTGGATGTTTCAGACATACAAAATGTTGTTATCTTATGAGTAATTCATATATTGGAGTAAAATTGAACCATATGATCTAATATCTTTCAACCATCTCCAACATTGTTAATGTCCAAACAATATTAAATAATATTAACTGAAACAAGTTATGATCATCAGATCAAATGATTATGAACCGTTTGATCTTTTCGGGTGCATCTAAACCTCTAAAACCCCGATGACTTCCAGTCCAAAGAGAAAATTAGTCATCAGATCTTTGAGTCGTGGGCCATTTGATTTCTCAAACACAAGTGCCCTCATTAACCATCAATCTACTTCATGTCCAAAATGTGATGTGTATCATTAGACCTATCTACAAAAACTATGCCATGACAATCATGTAAGATTTTTAGCCTAATTGAAACAAGAACGACTCAACACATCTTTATAAAATAATATATTATTGAGTCCTAGATAAAGCCCCATGTTATGTATAAAATCCTTTATTAAGCCCTAGATATTGAATTATTACATTTTTAGTGTTATATCCGTATGTAGGCTAAAACCCTTCATTTCACATTTCATTATAATTGTACCCTTTGTCTCCTATATATATACAAAGGATACCTAGTCTTAGGATCATCTTTTCTCATCTCATATTGTATTCTGAATTGGATATATTGTAAAATGAGACTTCCCTCTCGAAGTAGAATGTATTCATCGACTTTTTTTTTTTTTTTTTTATCATTTTTAAGGTGTTGGATCATAACCTCTGGTCCAAATTTCAGTTTTTTGGTCAATAAATTTTCATATATATATTTTGTGGAAGTTGGGGTTTGTGACTAGTCCTGAAATTGGTCTCAAACAAGTCATCTTTTTATTTTTTCTATAAACAAATTTCTATGAAGTTGTAGACTCTAAAAGTTTTAGAATCCCGAGGAGACATATCGAGTTATGTGTGGAAAAAATTTCATAAATTGAATTATTAAAATTTGTGAGATATATCTTGTAGAAGTTGGAGTTGTTTACTAATCCTGAAGTTAGTCTTAAACAACTCATTTTCATATTTGTGTTATAACCTTTTATCAGTGAAGGTTCATACTGTGAAAATTTCAGGAGTTTAAAAAGTCATATCAGAGTGCTATAGACCAAAATTTCAAACTCAAAAGGGTTCCAAATTTAGAGATACATTAGGACAAAGGTCAACCATCCATACATACTCCAAATTAAGGGTTTGAAAGGTACACAACTTACAATTGGCATAACCTTTTATTGGAAGACATGTTTTTGGTGATTCAAAATTTGTGCTAAAGAGGAAATATAGGAGTATTATTATTGTTATTCCACATGTCTCCAAAAAATATTTCAACACCAATTAAACATCCAAAAGTATCATCTATAACTCATGAAGAAAATGAGGAGATACATAACAAGCTATCCAAATTGGATGAACAACTTAATGATTTGAGTGTCAGATCAATAACAAGTGATGAGTTGGTAAACACACAAAGAAAAATTCAAGAAATGGAAAAGAATATGGAAGAAATGGAGAATAAGATGGATGAAAATAAGAATGACATGAAAAAGAAGATAGATGAAAATAAGAATGACATGAAAAAGAAGATGGATGAAAATAAAGAAGAGATACAAAAATACATGAATGAATTGAAAAATTCCATGTCTTCCATGATCTTTCATGCTCTATATGAGAGACTCCCTAAATGAGATATCAAAATGCAAGGAATTCATGAAAATAAGGAGAACAAGGTTGTTGAGATTCAATCACATATGGGGAGTATTTTGTCACTTTGGGAGAGCACAAATTCCGAATCTCAAAATCATGATCATTCATTACTCCAATATCCACATCATCGAGGCTTGAACTTGGAACCAAGGAACTACTTCATTGTGAAGATCGATAGGAGGAATTTTGATGGTAAATATCCTATTATGTGGATATTCTAGACTGAGCAATACTTTGATATACACCAAGTGCCAATCTTACAAAAGGCACCTATTGCATCCTTGTATTTAGATAATGATCAATTTGTTTAGTATCAATGGCTTTGTGAAATAAAAAAGAATTATATTATCTCTTGGTCCATTTTAACGGATGATTTGATATCACATTATAGGGATATTAGGAGAAATACATTCTTTAGTCAATTGATAAATCTTCAGAAAAAAGGTCCAATTACAGAGCATATTGAACAATTCCAAAAGATCAGTATCAGGGTAAAGAAAATTACTGAAGATAATTTGGTATATCTCTTCATGGGTACTTTAAAGGAGAACATTCAACATGAGGTGCATCTCCTCGAACCTAAAACCCTAGAACAAGCTTTCAGTATGGAAAGGAAAGTGGAAAATAAAAATGTGGCTACTAGAAGGGCGACCACTAACAACTATAGAGAGCACCATCTTCCCTCTCCTAACCTCACTCATCCAAAAATTTTGATACCTAAACAAATGGATGAAATAAGAGAAAAAGGGTTATGTTTCAATTGTGATAGAAAGTACAATAAGGGGCATAAATGTGGTGAGAAGAAATTATTCTACATAGATTGTGAAGAGGAAGAAGATCAAGAATTGGAACCATCACAAGGTATAGATCTAGAAGATACTACTCCAATGATATATTGTCATGAATTGGTTGGCATCAATACTCCACAAACCCTCAAGATACAAGGATGCATCAAAAATAAAAATAAAAGATAACAKTGTTGGTTGATTATGGTAGAAACCATAACTTCATCAATTACAAATTAGCAAAAGATCTCAATTTATTTGTATATCCAACACCAGATTTTCAAGTGATGATTTCATATGGAGGTACCATAAATTGTTCTAGGAAGTGCCATAGTATTAAGCTCAATATGGGGGAGTATTTTTTGGATAGTCCCATGATTTCCATCCAAATGGGTGGTGTTGATGTTGTATTAGGGGTCCAATGGTTACAATCATTGGGAATAGTGGCCCTTAATTTTCAAGATATTTTCATAAGATTTTATTTAAATGGAAAGGCACTTGAGCTTAGAGGTATCCAAGGGAAACCCTCTAAGGTGATAATCTCTAATAGCGTGACAAAATTACTGAAAAGGGGACACCATGGTGTAATTGCACATTTGTTCTCACTAGATGTTCAAACATCTGTATCCTCTACTCCATTATATATTCAAATGGTTATCAACAATCATTCCAAGGTATTTGGAGAAATTCCCAAGGGTATTCCACCTGCTCGAGTGTTATGGGATTTTTCCCCCATGACTTTGGGTCATGTCATAGTAGATATTGACCAAGTAAAAGACAAAACCCTAACCCACACACAAAACTTGTAATGAAATAACTAATTTATCAGAGAGGGAAGAAAGTTTCATACCTTTTATCGTTACATTCGGTGTCGTTCCCCGCTCTCAAACGTAGTACTTCTCTTGAATCTCTCTTGAGTTGACCTGCAAAAGAAGTTCAAGAAAGTGTTTAAACAAGGTAGTTATAGCATAAAATCATACAAGTAACTGATAGATAGATTCAAATATGGAGAATGATTAGATATACATAAACACATTGAATCAATACTACACAAGTATGGGGAAAATAAAACTCTTTATTAGCAATGGTAAAAGAAGTAATTATGACTTGACTCCAACCGCCGACACTACGTCGAAGCCAACCGCCTAGGTTCCTCCAAATCAAGTATACTGCGGATCCATGGCATATATATGAAATTATGACTAATTTATATGGCCAAAAACAATACATAGTGGATCCATGTGATATATATAGAAAGTAGAAAACATGACCACGAGGAATACAAAATGGATCCATGTGAATGTAGATCATAGCCATGAAGAAATACATAGTGTAACTATGTCTCAAAATAAAAAATAGAGGATATCTGGGAACAATTGAGTGAACACATTGATCCTCTACAAGTACCAATGTATGTGGGGTGGTATAATATATGTCAGGTAGGAGAAAAAAATATGTGATGCTTGTACTTCACCTGAAGTCTTCAAAACAATCCACCATGGTATGAGTCTACACTATGTGAATAGATGTGTTGGGGTCGAACATAGTGAGACACCTTTTGATTACCAATCATCATTGATGTATACCATTAACACACATGAGACAACCCACCAATAATGATAATGGGCGTCGAGGTACCATGGTACAATCTAACAAGTGTGAATAAATGAGTTGTTGTCGAACACCTGGTAGAATCTATCGAGCATGGGACATCGATGTATTTACACTATCAATAGCGAGGGAACCTGCCATTGATGACTGCAAGCCCCAAGGTACCAAATATGACTCTAGATTCCTATCCCAGAGAAAGATGTGACGAATTCAATAGGAAGAGATCCACTGGAAGGAAGGCATTAAGGAATCCTCCATCATCCAACACGAGGGGTAGCAGAAGACCAAATATTCATAAGGATTCGGGTGAACAAGTTGTAAGGACTACACCAAGGTATGACTCTGGCATACACCAGATGGAAAATCGCATGAAAGAGACTCTTTGAATAATAGACAATAATGAAGACTACTCACAAAGATGAGGAATCCACCAATGGGGTCAAATGAAAACTAGGGTATCACAAGAATCCCTATGTGTGATGATTGTTGTTGATGTCGAACACAAGGGAAACCACTCATTCAGTGACCAATGATGGTTTTTTATTTGATGAGTGCAAGGTCACCTATCAATAATGGAAAGAGGCCCAGGGTGCAACTCTAGGTCATATGCTCAGAGAAATGTGTCAGAGTCATACGAGTAGACTCACCAACATGAAGTAAATGAGGACCTTCTGTACTAGCACGAGTGAGATAAAAATATACTGGTGATAATGAGATGAACTTGATGGACTTGGGAAGGTCGACTTGAGAGGTCAGAGACTTACTGCAAAATGGCCGACTTAGGCTAAAACTTCCTTTGAACAAAAGCACGACACATTATGTGACTTAGGTAACATGGATTGTAAATTGGGATACATTTGTAATGCATGAGGCATCAACAAACGCTCCATATGGTTGGAAGAATAAACAACATGGGGAGATTATGATTAACAATGAGGAAAAGTCTCCTAAAGCCATACTAAACCCAAAATACTAAGATACTGACTCAAGATTGTGCTTTGTTCAAGGGAAACAAGACTGCTGCCAATAATAAGAGATATACACTTCCCCCCTCTTTTGGTTTTTTAAATTATTTTTGTGTTTTTCATGTTTTTAAAGATTGAAAAAGAATAAAACAGTGTTATAGTACAGTGGAGGAAACGAGTTTCACAGGAAAGTAAACTAGTTCCAAAATGTAGGGAACATACCTATGCTCAATGCAAGGAAGCATGTGCAAGATAAGGACACTCAGGGAATGTTTCCTCTAGGGTTAAAGGTGTCGAGTTGCAAAGGAATAAATTCAAAGGCTAGAAATTGGTAGGAATGCATAAGCAAATAGTTCAACAAGAGCAAGATGAAGTTGACATTAGGCCTAAAAGAATGACCAGTTAATATGCAATGAAATTACAACTCAACAAAGTTTGGAATCCCTCAAAGGTGAGTTAACCAGAAAAAGATTAAGAGGAATTCATGAGGCTTCAATGCAAAGACATGGAGGGACTAAAGAGGGCTTCCGAGCCTATGGAGAAACTGCAACATGGGTGTAAAAATTCCAGTGAGGTACTAACTAAGACACCCATTGAGAGGTAAGCTCTACCATCTGTAAACGACATCCTTAAATAACTGGAAATGTATGATGCCACTAAAAAATGGGGTTGACCCTATGGAAAATATGTGTTTGGTATAGATAGATGCATTATGCAAGAAATATGGGGCCTACACTATATGCCAGTAAGGAATACAATACCTGCTGAAGAGTTTGAAAAGTGTTGGCATACGTAGCAGAATACGTTCGAGGGAGTCCCATAGGTAATGGACAGAAAAATATTGAGAAGAAGATATGCATCTTCAATGCAAAGTCATGGTGGGACTAAACATGACTCCCGAGCCTAATAATAAACTTGCATCATGAGCTTTGAAATACAAAGAAGTTTTAAACTAGGATGCCCATGGAAGGTAGGCTCTACCACATGAATCACGACACTTCTAAACAATAGAGAAGTTTTTTCATCGCAACTCAGCGGGGTCGATCCTAAGTAAAAATGAAACAAGAAACAGATAATGCAAAAATGCATGGAGGGGAAAATCTAACCTACATGCCAGTTTTGAGATCATTACCTGTCAAAACAGATCGACATAGAATGAAAGGTACCAAATAAAATGTCTCCAAAGTCCTGTATATAAGACCAAAAACACTTACCCAGAAGTTAATAAGTCCAATATATAAACCTATGATAAAAACATGTATTTTGAGATACAAAACTTGAAAACAAGACACCCTAAAAGGACAATATGTATAGAGGATCGCACAACCATGCAACTTATGCATATTAGTGCTCCAGGTAGAACCCATTGCTAGGCTCAGTCCAAGGGATTCTTTGGTAAGCAACCTGTAAATCTTCCAGTTCAGGAGGAGGTCGAAGATCCATAATCATAGCTTCAAGGATAGGCTTATCTGAAGGAAACTCAACATCCATGAAACCGGGGCTCAAAAACACACAAATACTAGGGCTCGAGGTCTCACAAACATTAAGATCAAACTCAAGAGGAAACACAAGATTACTCGGGTCAAGAGGGGAAATCAAAGTCTTACATGCCCCCATTGGATAAAAAACATGATCAATCGTCGAGACCTTGTCTTGAGAAGGTGAACATAACTATAGATATCCTTTCTCAAAAGCAATTGAACATCGAGGATAATATGCTACATAATTCTCCTACGGTGGGGAAGATTCTAATTGAACAGTAGGAACACACAAAGGGGAAACCTGAGCTGAAATCGAACTAGGATAGTGATTATCAAATGAAAGTTGATTAATAGTGATAATGCTTCTATTGTGAGGGAAATGCATCACAATAAAGAATGAAGACACCACAACCTTCATAGCACAAACATAATCACACCCAAGAAGCATATTAAAATCTAAAGTGCCTGGCACCACTACCAGATCGATAAGGATGTTCTTCCCACCTAACGTGATAGGAAACTGAGGAAGAATCCAGAGACATTCACTAGGTATTCGGTCGAAAGCGAGCATCTCAATGGTAGCTGACACAAGCTTGGGAGAACCAATTTCTTTGTAAGCCGAGGTGGATAAAATACTTGTAGAGGATCCTTCATCTACAACACATCGACGAATTCCTTTCAACATAGTTTCAACCAAAACTATTATCTGGAAAGGTGAAAAAGAAGGAAGGAGAGGCTTCACAAAATCATTCCAATCAAAGGAAACCATCCTAGGACTTGGAGGGGGTATACTTGAAGAGAATGGAATCCCCCCTTGTTTAGAAGGTATTGAAATAGAAATGCTAAAGACATTGGCAAAAAATGCATCACTCCGTGAAAGGAGAGTGGGATCGACCAAATATTGCGTCGGCTCGACAACTTTGGAAGACTGGTCTCTCTCCAAGAGATGAATGGGATCGACCTAAGATTGCATCGGCTTGACCACTTCCTCAACCATTGGTTTAATAGGATGCTAGACAACATGGTCAAGAGATGCAACACCCCTAAAAAAAAAGTAGTATCGGCTGAAGATTGCATCGACGCGACCACTTCATCAACCAATGATTGAATTGATTGTTGGGAAACCGAAGATTACTCATAACTAGAAGTTCCTTCAGGCAAGGACCAGAATCTTCGTACCACTTTAATCTCAGGGCACAAATGATTAAGGTGGTCTTCCTCACAAAGCTTACAAATGCTCTCAACATGACTTGCAGAAGCTAGTAGCAGATCTCCAACATGACTTGTAGAGGTTGGTGACATTTTTCTAGTATGACTAGTAGTGACTAGACTTTTTCCCCCAACATGACTTGCAGTTACTAGTTTCTTGTCTTCAACATGAGCCACAGAGGTTGTGTCTCCAGCATGATCAAGAGAGGTTAGTGAACTAATTCCAGTATAAATTACAGTGACTAGAATTTTTCTTCCAACATGACTCGCATTGGCTAGTTGTTTTCCCCCAACATGACTAGCAGAGGTCGGGTGTAGATCTCCAACATGACTTGCAGAGGTTGGTGACTTCTGATTCTTACTCTTCCTCTTCCTATTCCTTTTAGATTTATGGTTACTAGTACCAAGACTTTCACCAGAAGAGGGAGAAAAAGAAGGAGCAGACTTCACTGGGGCAGAAGATAAAGGATCAACATACATTCGATTCCCATGACATAAAGTGCTTATCTGAGAAGCATCAACAGCATTTGAGACATTCAGAGTGGTCCAAAACCAAATCAGTAGTCCTCCATTCAACCCAGGAATGTTCAAAGTGGTTGTTGGCAGCAGGCCGAAGTGGGAAAGAAAGCGTGCACAAAGAAGAATGACATATGGAAGAGCAATTGTGGGAAAGAAAGCGTGCAGGAGGAAAGTGACAACTGACAAGAAGCACAACATGCGTGCATGCAAGAAGGAGGCGACAACTGGAAGGAAGCAATGAACGCATGCGGGGAAGGAAGACCTAATGACAGTAGAGTTAGGGTTCTTGTAAGATTTTTTGTGTAAACGGCTGAAGAGCCCGATAGATATAAATATAGATACGTAGGTATCATAGAGGGGTTGGAGGTTCGAGAGAGAGAGAGGGTTCGAAGATTTTCTAGGGTAGAGATTTACTACTGTTGTAGAGTTGAGCTCGTTTCTATGTAAGGGTTTTGATTAGTTGTACTATATCTGAAAAGCAAGTGAGCTAAGCGGAAGAGGAAAGGTAGATATCAAGGCTTAGATCACATGATGAGGAGCCTGGTGTGATATAGTTCACCTCAGAAAGATCTTACCCATCCGAGGAGAGTTGTAAGTGCAAGGCGCGAGAATTGAAGAACTACCATAATAAGAGAGCCAAGATCCAAATCTTTGTGGTCGTAGCCCAGGAGGGGGTGAACCATGGTAATACCTTTGTAATGTGATGAATGCATGCATATCGTTGTTTTACTTTTATTAGTTAAATGTTGTATGCAATGAATGAATGAGTTGTTATATTGTTTGGTTAATTGTTGTGGGAATATAACTAAGAGATACCACGATGGTTAGAATATAAAAGAGGATAACAGTAATTCGTAAAACAAATCATACTTAATGGCTCAGAATGTAGATCCTTTATCTTCTGCTCAATCCTAGGCTGTAAACACTTGAGTCTTACAACCACCCATTTAAAGCTATCTCGGGTGAGACTGCGCAATGAACCCGGTGTGCTGTGTGCCTTCTGGTTTACTAGAGGGGTCGATAGTTTTAGGCTTTGTTGGTATCCTTAAAGATATGAACTCTGGGTCAACAACGTAGGTAGTAAGGAAGAGTTGTTCAGTAGATCAAGCCAACAAATGGTTCCGTTGCTATTGTAAGAGGAACAAGAGAGGACTGAGTAGATGAGATAGAATACATGAGAAAATAATGAGTGAAACCAGAAGACTGTTGAGCCACTAGAAGGGAATGTTGAGACTGTGGAACCCCACGAGAGCAGAAATGGAAGGCTGGTTGAGAACTCAAGAGCTAGAGTTTGCCCAGAAGGATAATAGAAACCCTAGCCTCACTCCGCACAAATATCTAGATAAATACGTGTTTACAGATTTACACGAAGTCTTTTTCTATGATTTTCCCCACCTACTGCAGGAGTGGATACTAAGGTTGAAAGATAACCATGCGGCGAACTGGATCTGACAGCTAGATTGGACCCCAGTACAGATTGAACAGTTACAATAGGTGAACAACAAATTCACCCGCGCAGTCGACTTTTGGCTTGATAGTATTGTGGCAGGCTTCATCATAGATTTTGTAGTTGACACATCGAAGTTATATAATGCGATAGAGCAGGAATTTCTACATGGACCTCGCGGAAGGTACATTCGATCATTGTATACTTCTATTAAAATACTGCTATATAACAAAGGTGTAATGAAAATGGAAGCAGACAGCTAGACTTCCCTGCGTGCATGGGGAAAGGGGGGAAGCACTGATACAGGAAGAATAAATCGCTGAAGGTGAGGATAAAGGCAAGAAGGAGGAGGAATTCTTGGACCTAATCTTGATGGATGACGAACAACTTAAGTGGATCTTGGCGTCACCAGGAACGACGCGTAGCGGGGTATTCTACCAATATAAGGTGAATACTAAGAAAAGATCCATAACCACGAGGGAGGACTTGGAAAGCGATGAAGAAGAGGTAGAGGATCTTCGGGCTGTGGATCAGATTGAGGAAATCATGTGCGCAACCTATGAGAGGAAAAAAAGAGGCCCAAGAATAGGAGGAGAATATGGCCATCCTTTCCATATTAATGTTAGTGTGGAACCCATAAACCCATGTGCGACCAATACACCAAAGAGAACACCATCGTTTAGACAACCGAAGTTCGGAGGAAGTATGATAGCGAGAAGTACATATAACATAGGAGCAACAACTGGAGGAGCCAGTTCAGGCAGCACTAGTAAAGTATCTACACTGCATGGCGGAGGTAGCAATTCAATATTTAGAATGGCAGGACATGACCCCAGGATCAGATTACCATAATTTCGAGGAGAAGCAGCAGAAGACCCTGAGAAGCATTTGTTTATTTGTGCAAAGATATGGGAGGCAAAACAGATCACTGATGAAGATACCAAAATTGCGCAGCTAGCGATCACGCTGAGAGACCGCGCACTAGATTGGTACATGAGTCTAGACATGAACAGTTCCCCTGGGATGACGAGGACACTGTCAGAAATTAAGAAGCTATTGATTAATGAGTTCCATAAGCTGATCTCAGAGGACCAGTACATGAACAAAATGATTGAGATTAGACAGAAACCATGAGAGTCTATATGGGAGATTGACCAAAGATTTAAGCGATTGAATGGGAAGTTAAAATACCTTATGAACGAGATGCAACATCGGCACCTGTTTGTCAACTCACTACTCCCACACCTAAAATACCCCTTACAACAGCATAAGTTTTAGATGCAGGCCGAGGCTCTACAGGCAGCCTTGTAGCTGGAAGAGAACCAGTACCAGCGGATGGACCCAGTTATTGAAGAATTGAAGGCAGATTTGAAGAACCTAACATTTCAATTGAATCAGAACAAGAACAAGGACAAACAAGAAGCAGTTTGGTGTACCACATGCGGGACAGAAGGACACCACAAGAATGAATGTCCAATATTCGTGCAGTATATGGAAACATGCATGCCAAACCTGCTACCACAGGGAGGATTATGGTGCGAAATATGAAAGAAACCTAGTCACGACCCTTATCATTGTACGATGATGCAGAAGTATCAGACAGTTCCAAAGAATTCTTATTGCACCTTTTGTAAGTCAGTAGGCCACGATGAAAAAGATTGCAGAACTATGGATCTAATGCGAGAAAAAACATCAGACGCATACAAAGTACATGTCGAAATGTTGAATGGGAAAGAAGCACCACAGTTCAATCAAACCCTAACTCCATACAACACTGCGCAACAACAATACAACACTGCACAACAACCATACAATAATGCACAACCGCAGTACAACCCGACGCAACCCCAGTATAATACTGCACAGTATAATCAATCACCACCATATAACACGTCAAGAGGGGATCGAGTAGGATATCAATGAGGAGGACGAACTAGAGGAGGTTTCGGATGTGGCAGAGGACTAGTCACATGTCACAATTGTTAGCAACCGGGACATTATGCACGGGAATGGCCACTACTGCCAGCAACCTGTATGTATTGTCGTGCATCGGATCACGAGACAGAGGAATGCCCGACACTATTAGTAAATATCCAGGAAAAAAGAAACCAGAACAATCAGAATGTTCAATGGATTTCAGCTGAAGCAAGGGAGGATGGATGGAACATCAACATAGTCACCCGTGGAGGAACAAAGACAGGAAATGACAGATTCCAACAAGAACCCGCGTAGAACCAATGGGTAAAGAAGAACACTGAACCAAGGAATCAGTTCGACGCGCCCAAAGAAAAGGAGACTTTTAAGGAAGCCAGACAGGAATTTCAGAAGAAGGATACAATGTTGACTTCCACTACGTGACCAACCCATGAAGCCCCAGAATATGAAATGTCGCCATCATTGGNACCCGAGGGACAAGTAAGTACTATCAAAGACTTTTTGCAGTCATGCATCAAAATGCTAAGTGATCCTTCATCTGTGAAAATATTGCAAAACATCCTAGAGAAATGTAGCAATGAGACATAACAAAAGCTAGAACCAAAAATTGTCAATCATCTGCACACCAGAAGAAGAAAAAGTAGGGAATTTAGATTGAATGCTAACATCGGGGATTTCAATATGGGAGATATCATACTGGACCTAGGATCCAAAGTGAATGTGCTACCCAAGAAAACTTGGCAATGCATGGGAGAGCCAACCTTGGGATATTTGAATGTCCAATTAAAACTAGCAAACCAACATAGGGTCCTACCAATCGAAAGACTAAAAGGTGTAACAATAGATCTTGATGGTGTGTGCACTAAAGAAGATTTTGAAGTCATCAAAATAGTAGATGGCACAACACTGTGCCTGACACTACTCAGTCTTGACTAGGCGTTCGACAACCAGACCATAATTAATTTGAAGACTAGGAAAATGACATGTGAATCCGAATACTACAAGGTCATAGCACCACTATATCCATCAAAAGGGGAGAGGTTCGTAGAACCCACTTTCCTGGACTTAGAGGAAGATGACTAGTTGTACAGAACAACTGCACGCAAGGAGGATTATGTAAACCCAACTGCAGATGGGGTACTTAGTTGGTGCTGTATTACTTCAAGTGCAATAGATTCAAACATTGGGATAGAAAATTGGCAGCATAGACTACATGAAGTATCCACGAGAAGATGTGCAAGAATAGACCGCGCAATATGATGGATAGGCATAGAAATCACAGAACCACCCAGCTTCCATGGACTCAATGATTTGGAAACATTCTTAACACGATATGAATACTAAGTATTAGAGAACCAAAGGCTACTAGCATTGGATTTATCACTCAAGGCCACACTCGCGAAATGGTGGGCCACACACAAAAAGACTATCACAAATTGGTACCAATGTAAGAGGTTACTACGCATAAGGTTTGGCACAGAATAGAAAAACAACAAACAACGAAGATATGAGAGACTAGGGACACCAGCGAAACACTTGGAGGAATGTGAAATGCTGTGGAAATTGACACCGCTAGAGGAATGGCCTCACCACTTTATTCACACTTTGGAAGGCATACCAACGAACTGATATACAGATCATGAACTGCGCAAAGGAACTACAACATGGGCGACATTGCAACAGAACTTTACCACCACTTTCTCATTCAAGCATGAGAACCCCAACATAGGCGCAGCACTAAAATGGATTAGAGGAGTCATCTTCATTGAAGAACCAGAAGTAGAACTTAATACCGAAGAGCAGCAGCAAAATAAACAGAAAGTTAGGGAACTACTGTCATGTTACCAGGTATAGGAGGAAATACTGGACGAAGAGGACCCGCACGACATTCAGATCTAAAAAGTAGAAGATGAAAGAGATGTAAAGGGACCACCCATAGAATCCAAATTTATTTATGCACCAATCAGGGTAAAGAAAGTTAACATCGAAACAACGGAACATCCCAAAATGGACATCATTGGAGACTATTGGGATGAACCAACAGAAGAAAGCATTACCGAGTTGTTGCACGAATACAACGACTTATTTCCTACAACATTTACAGAGATGAAGGGTATAGCAGGAGAATTGGGAGAGATGAAAATACCTCTCAGACCTGAAGTGAGACCAATCAGACAGTGACCATATAGACTGAACCCCATATATAAACAGAAAGCCAAAGAGGAGATCAACCGGATGCTTGAAGAAGGCATAATCGAACCAGTCGAGGAATCAGAATGGATAAGCCCGATGGTTGTATGGGACAAGAAACAAGGAAGAGGGATTAGGATATGCGTCGACTTGAGGAAATTGAACGATGCATGCCTACACGACCCATTCCCTACACCATTCATGGATGAAGTGTTAGAGAATGTGGGGGGACATAAAGCTTACTCATTTACTGATGGATTCTCAGGCTACCATGAGATTAAGATAGCATAGGAGGACAGATACAAGACCACATTCGCGATGGAATGGGGATCTTACCAATATACACTCATGCCCTTTGGACTAAAGAATTCACCAACAATCTTCTCCAGAGTGGTTATCGCGGAATTTAAAGAATTCATCCATCAGTTTCTCGAAGTATACCTGGATGACTGGGCGGTCTATAGTCTGTTGAAAAACCATGTGGAAGTTTTACGCTTAATGCTAGAACGATGCAGAAAGTGTCAGATATCACTGAACATAAAGAAATGTGTATTTGGAACACCGTTTGGGATACTATTGGGCCATATAGTATGAAAACAAGGGCTATTGGTCGATCCGACAAAGATCACAGTCATTGTTAATTTACCAGTGCTAAAAACAATCCTTTAGCTATGAGCGATGTTAGGACACACACGATACTATCGGAAATTTATAAAAGGATATGCACAGATCACAACACCAATGGAGAAGCTGCTAATGAAGGATACAAAGTACCAATGGAACGACGCGTGTCAACACGGTCTGGACACCTTAAAGGAAAAAATGGTCACTGCACCGATATTAGTATTTCCAGACTGGGGAAAGACATTCCATGTGCATGTAGATGCATCAGCGATATCACTTGGAGCTATCTTAGCGCAACCAAGAGCAAGAGACTTGGATCACCGTATAGCATTTGCAAGCAAAAAACTATCTGATTCAGAACAAAACTATAACACAAAAGAAATATAAGGCCTAGCTATGGTTTACGCACTTCAGAAGTTCAGGCACTACCTATTGGGAAATTTTTTTTAAGATGTTTACAGATCACTCAGCCGTAAAATACATAGTCAACAAGCCAGTGTTAGGGGGGAGAATCTTTCGATGGTTACTGTTATTTCAAGAATTTGACTTCGACGTAATCATCAAACTAGGAAAACTAAATGTAGGACCTGACCACCTATCACGGGTCACAAATGGAGAAGAACCCACCAGCTTAGAAGACAACTTTCTAGATGCACAGTTATTCTCAGTACAGATTGCTGATGACCACTTTGCAAAGATCATCCAGTACTTGAGCATAGGTACTACACCACAAGATTATACCACCGCGCAGAAGAAGAACCTGGTAGTTTGCGCAGCTGACTATCAACTGATCGCCGGACATCTATATAAAATGGGCATGGATAGCATTTTATGAAGGTACGTGTTAGAGCACGAACGACTAAGGATTTTAGCAAAATCCCATGAGGGATTGATAGGAGGAAACTATGTAGGAAAAGCTACCGCGCAGATTATGGTGGTCAACGATTCACAGAGATTCGAAAGAGTACTGCCAGGGATGTGATGTCTGTCAAAGGGTAGGCAAACCCAACAGAAGGGATCAGATGTCGTTACGACTGCAAGTGACATTACGGACATTTGATAAATGGGCAATAGACTTTGTGGGACCAATTAACCCACCAGCCAAAAGAACAGGGGCAAGATACATCATCACCACAATAGAATATGTAACAAGTTGGGTGGAAGCCACACCAGTAAAAGACTATAGTGCATAGATTGTTGCACACTTCTTATTTGAACAAGTAATTACTAGGTTTGGGTGTTCAAGAGTTTTGATGAGCGACCAAGGCACACATTTCATAAATAGCACCATCCGTGCGATGCTCGAAGAATTTGAAGTTCACCACCAAAGAAGCAAACCGTATCACCCATAGGCGAATGGCACAGTAGAAGCCTTCAACAAAATTCTAGAGAATGCACTGACAAAGATATGTAACGTCAACAAAGACGACTGGGACCTCAAAGTGCCAGCAATATTATGGGCGTACAGGATGACATGTAAGAAGTTGAGAGGGTGCACACCATTCAAACTCGTCTACAACCAAGAATCCATAGTGCCATTAGAATTTTTAGTACCTAGCTTACGCGTAGCCGCTATCACACAAATGACAGAACGCGACACAATACAGGAAAGACTGAACCAGCTGTTAGTAATGGAGGAAGACTGAATCTGGGAAGGATTCCATCAACAAGTGTAGAAGGCTAGAGACAAAGCATGGCACGATCGACACATTAAGAAGAAGACTTCTACGAAAGGAGATCTAGTATTACTCTATGACAACAAGTCGTTTCAGCACCTAGGAAAGCTGAGAATGCATTGGTTAGGACCATACGAGGTCAAATCTGTAACAGATGGTGGAGCTGTACAGTTAAGAGATTTAGCAGGTGCATACCTCCGAGGAATGATCAATGGGAGTCGACTGAAGATGTACAAGGACAGTCGACCACCGACCGCGCAGTAAAAAAAAAAAAACTGAAAAGCCATGAAAAAGCCACAGGACGCTCGAAACACGCATGCAGTAAAGGCAAGAGAAACGATTACATGCCTAAGACAAATGAGCGGGAAACAAAAATTTGGCAAAAGCAGGATGACAGGACAACACAAAGCGGGATTAAGGAATGAAAAGGACTGATGGAACGTCACATTAAACACGCCAACTGGAAACGGCAAGAGAGGCGTAATGGCAAGTACAAAACTGTCGCAAACGCATTGAACCCACAGTTATGGTGCATTAATTGCATCATGGAGGAAGCGTCCTGAATAAGCTTCATGACAAGCCCATACAACATGCGAGCATGGAAACAACTTGTCTATTCGCGAAAGGAGAACAGAGAGAGAGTAACAACAACTCGAATGAACAGAGTGAGACCAAAATCCTCTAGAGGCAGCATACATTCGACACTCACTACTATGGCACCACCAAAGTATGATGAACCAGGCCAGACCGCCCGACCGACCAGAGTTCAAACTAGGTCATGAGGACCGCTGGAAGAAAATGAGCAGTATCAACTGAAGATCGTCGATATTGATGAGATCCCATCCCCAGAAATACCATCGGTGAACTCTACACCCATAGTGGAAGAGATTCAGTAGCCACAACCAAAGGAATTGAAAGAGGACACACAAGTAGAGCTGCAGGAACCTCATAACGAAGAAGCAGAACTCCAACATGAAGTGCAACCAAAAAGCACTGAATCAACCGCAGAAGGAAATGACACGACACAGAATCAAGAATCAGAAGGGAAACCAGACGATTCGCAGGTACCTAGCCTCAGTCAACCAACAGAAGAGACCATAGGAACTACCTTGGATTGGCCAGAATGGCTTACAGGGAAACAACCAGGAATTGTTGGAACTTCGTACCAACCACCACAGCAGGAAGACAAAATTCTGATACCGATCTCACCTCGCAAGAAACCGAAAACCGAAATTGTGCTACCATGCATCCTAGAGGGAGTATAGGTAGAGCCACAACTATTGGGTCACGTTGGGAAGCTCAAGTATTCCGACCATGATGTCTCAGATGACATTAAGTACCCGAAACTTGCACCCAGAGTTTTTATGCAGAACATAATGGTCAACCAACTTGGAGAAATGATCAGCCAGTCGCCTGAGTGGGCAGTTGGACTAGACCGAACCGACATTTTAGGGTTGCTGAAACTCCCACACTTTGGCAGGGGCCAGTATGCGACAACATGCGTTAAGAATTTGTTAGCAGTTACACATGGAGGGGATATATGGCTGGACAGACTCGTCCCCATAACAGTTGACCTTATTGCGCAGATAACAAGACTGCCCAACCGGGGTATGGATCCCGCACTGATTCTGGATGATAAATCCAAGGAAAAATCCCTAGCAGAGGAAATGAAGAAGAAATATGGCACCACGAGGGGGATAAGAGGCATCATAATCAAACGGATCAACAATGCAACAACACAATTGGGCGCAAAGATCTTAGCCTGTAATTTGCTAAGGAAATGCCGCAAAGATGAAGTACTGGCATGAGTCATCGCAGTTGCAGCTTAGTGCGCAAAAGGCACCTTTGTGAGATGGGCGCCTTATCTATTAAAATCATTCCAAGTGGACTGAAGGGATGCGTAGGAACTTGGCACAAAATTCCATTACTCATGGATGCTCACCCTCATAGCCTTCATGGGATGGTGGGAACCAGAATATGTAGCTTTTTCTACTAGACCACAGCCAACGGGAGCGAGATATCTAGTACTGAGATCTGGGCCACAAGCCAGACAGAAGAGGGACAATGGAATCATCTTTGAAGCATACCTACGGGACATGTAGAAATCTATTAACCGGTCTTGGAGAATAACACTAGAAGCTATCGCGTGATACAAGGACATACTTCTGGGCTACACGGCAAGCCATGTGGATACAACCAAGGCAGGATCTAGATAAACAGTGGCTATCGATGCACTACTGCATCACAAAAGGTGATATAGACATGGTCATCAATGAATGTCCTAATGAATGGAGGATCCCATCTGTTAGCGTCGGAAGTCACTCATGGATTGCTTGCAGGAGCAGAGCCTGACACCCATCAGTTTAATGTCACGATTTGTTTATAAAGGGTTGATCAAATGGAGATAAAGACTCGAGGAGATATCATTCTAACTCAGGGACTGGGTCTGGTATGTAAAGAACAAAGGAGGTCTAGAATCCGAACTTCAGCCAGTGGGTTGATTAAAGGTGAATAGGTGGAAGACTTGATAAGAAGGGTGAACAAATGGCTTTGGGCAACCGGCTTACATCAGTTTGCAGAAGAAAGACTCTGAATGTAAGCTCCTCTTGGTTTAGGGTCTCAAGAAACTGAAAGGGGACTTGACTAGATCTGCCAATTCCAAGTCACTCAATGCTGGGAAAATCACAAGAACTGATTAGAGACGGTGTAACTATTACAGTGATCCATTACAACATCATCCTATGATAGCCACAGCTTGACTGGATCCTCCAATTCCGAGCTACTCTAACACAGTGTAAACAAAGACATGAAAGAAACTGGCATTCATAAGGCAAGAAGTCTCAAAAGTTCATACATAACTAGAGCAACAATGCTTCATTAAAACTTTACAACCGGGAGCTCAGCTCAACCATCGATACCCACAAAAATGGCAGAGCGCCTACATATACTTGGAACTGACTCCGGCGCTGAAGGCGCGATCGTATCATGAATTCAATGCTTGATGTTGAGGAGCTTCTCTATCAGGATGGGCTGTCAGTCTGCCTCCATCAAATCTGCCCTCTGTTTCCTTGTCATGCGCCTCTTTAATTCAGCATGGCTCGCGCCAGGGGGTAGTTGAGCCCTTTGAATATTGAACTGGAATGTGCAGGTTTCTCTGGTGAGTTGGAGACTCGGCGTGGATTTCCTGAAGAGAACCGGTACAAGGGACCCTCTTGGGTCAATTTCAGCAGGGACCTCCATACTCTGTAATAAATGGGTGATGCGAGGCTTCATCCACCCCCTTTCTCCTTTTCTGCTGAGCCGAAGCAGCCCTTTGGATCCCCGAGTGAAATCCTTGATGAAACCCCAACCTAGTCCACAAGTCTCTTCTCCTTTCCTTACGATCTCGTGAACTTCACCGAGACCTTTTCCCGACTCTGTATCGGGTTTCGGGGTTTCACATTCCCCGTTGTCAAGGGTTCTTGACCCTTTGAACTCCCGATCACCGATTCTCCGATGAGCGCATGTATGGGTTAGCCCTTCGACTAGGCCTTGGTCCAAGTGACCACTACCATATGCCCCCGACCATACTTTCCATCGGGGTTTCGCAGTTTGCGATGTCAACGAGCACGCATCCTCCAGACTCGCGATTCCCCGAAACCCGATGGCTCATGGTCGTTGACATGTCAATGGTCTGTTCCCCGTCGCGAGAGCCTGCCACTTGTCTTCCACTTGCGGTTCCACACGCTAACCGGCGGTTGCCGAGATATCGCTTCTCGCGATCTCGCAACTCTGGACGCAAATCTTTGCAGCTCCAACTCACGAACCTCCGAGTTCGCGATATGCCGATGCCACTTGGCATTGTCTCCCTACAAGGATTGACCTCCCGACACCTGCCCCCGCTACGGTCCTTAACTCCATCGGGAAATTCGCATATCGGGATATCGCGATTCCCTTTGTCATGTGCACGTGACTTTTAGTTCCCCGATCCCTGACTCTGCGGGATCTCTCGACACGTGTCCTTGCTGACGGACGGTTCTGATCCAGTCAGGAAATTGCGGATCGCGATTCCTACATGCAAGAGTTTCTCGTCTTCGAAAAACTCTGATTCTCCTCCTCTACACACTAGGGGTTAACCCCGGCGCAACTTCTCAAGATCTAACGGCTGACAGGATTTCATCGATCTCCTCTGTAAGATTCTGACCATCGATTTTCTTTGAGGATGGTTCTCGACTACTGAAGACAAAAATTTGCCCGCTCGCTTGCTTGACTTGCTGCTACAATTTGGGATTATCTCGTGATATGCTTAGGTGCTTCCCGTGCAAACTGCAGACCTGGGTACGCCTAATCCTGAGACAAGAAATATCGCCAACATTAGGCTCCATGGGGGATAGAGTCATCCTTGCGATGCTCTAAGAACTCATTCTGCAGCTTCAGTGCCTTGTTGTTGGGCTATGGAGTCATTTATTAAGCCGAAAACATACAACAGAAAAAATAATCAAAGAAGTAAAAGACAATATTTACAAACAGAGGAGCTGTATAAGGCTCAAATAAAACATTTTTTTAGAAAATGCCCATTCACTGGGCTGTTGAAAACTTCTTCACCCTCCAGATCCTGCAACCCATAGGTGTTGTTGGAGAAAATCTCAGAGATTTTAAAGGGGCCGATCCAGAGGGCGTCGAACTTGCTGTGCTTGCCTTTATCCTGTCTAGGTGCGTCCCATTTAAATACCAAGTCCCCGATCTCGAACTCCTTTTTCTTGACCCTTTTGTCAAAAGCCCGCTTGATCTTCTGCTGATGATCGTAGGCCCTGTTCCTGATCTGTTCCCTAGTTTGCTGCACTTCCACCATCTGATGAATCCTTCTGACCATATGGTTAGGCTCCTCTTCAAGGTCCTGGAGGAATTTTGCCACAGGTAAGGCGAGCTGAGTAGGGAAAACGACCTCTACTCCATAAACAAGTTGGAAGGGTGAAATTCCTAGGGACTTCTTTGTTGTCACTCGGTCAGCCCATAGAGAAAATTTGAGTTTTTCATCCCAGGCCCTTTTATTGTCTTCTAATAATTTTTTAATGAGCTTGATCAAACCTTTATTGGAAGATTCCACCAGTGCATTTTCCTGAGGATAATAGGGGGTAGAGTGAATCAGTGAAATCTCAAACTGTTCACAGAACTTGACCATAGGTTCAGACCTGAAGGGGGTGGAATTATCAGTGACAATTCTGCTAGGGCAACCAAATCTAGCCATGACATCCTCCAGAAGGATGATATATACTTTGTGAGAAGTGCTTCTGGTGGGAACAACCTCTATCCACTTGGTGAAGTAATCTGTCGCAGTGAGGATCCATCTGTTCTGGCCACTTGAAGGAGGATGAATTTCTCCAATGAAGTCCAATCCCCACTGCTGAAAAGGTGCTGAAACTACTATAGGATTTAATGGCAGAGGTTTGAGCTGCTGCTTTCCGGAGAACCTCTGGCATTTGATGCAAGCTCTAATTTCTCTGCAGATGTCAGGGAATAAAGTGGGCCAATAGTACCCAGCCCGGAGGACCTTGTGAGCTGTGGTCTTCCAGAAATGATGGCCTCCGCAGAGACCGCTATGGAAATCAAACATAACCTTTTGGGCCTCTTGCAGATCCAGGCATCTTAATAATAACCCTAGCGGGTCTTTCCAATACAGGGTTTGGTCGATGAGGCAATATTTGATCGCCTTGAGCTTTAGAGCTCTCGCCTTTCTTTTTCCCAATCCATCAGGAGGCTTTAGTTCTTGCAGAAAATACAAGATATCCTTGTACCAGTCGCAAGCTGCTAGTGGTAAGGCATCCTGAAAATGCTTGTTGGATGACTCAACTTGCTCATTGACGAAGTTAATCCCCAAGGCTTTGCAGTTGGATTCAGCTAGTAATTTGGCTAAACCCTGTCCCTTTATCAACTTGGTGGGCTTAATTTCTAGATCAAATTTTAGAATCTTGGCAATCCACTTACCTCTTTTCCCATCCATGTCGGGCTGTATAAGAATGTCCTTCACAGAGGCCGAAGGGACATATGCAATGATCTTTGAGTGCAAGACATAGACTCTGAAAGCTTTGAGAGCTTTCACCAATGCATAGGCCTGCTTTTCCATGATCTCATACTGGAGTTCTGCATCTCTTAATGCCCTACTATAGAAGGAAATAGGTTGCTCTTGCCCTTGATCATTTTTCTGCAACAAAACTGCCGCTACTGTATCACAGGAAGCAAAAGAAAATATCAGGAAATCTTTGGAATAATCGGGGCTGATTAGCACAGGTGCCTCAGTCAACGCCTTCTTTATTTGGACAAAAGATTCCTTGGGTTCAGTGGTCCATTTTACTTCATTTCCCTTCCTGAGCATGGTTGTGATGTGTTTCACCAGCTCGGCAAAATTTCAGATGAATCTCCTCAGAAAATTTATCTTCCCCAAAAATGCCTAAACCTCTTTTTTAGATCTGGGAAGTGACAGGGTCTGAATTGCTTCCACCCTGCTAGGGTTAATCCTTACTCCCTCTGCTGATACTATATGGCCTAGCAGCTTCCCCTCCTTCATAGAAAACAAGGATTTCTTGGGGTTTAAGGATAAGCCATACCTCCGACACTTCATGAAGACCTTTCTCAAGTGGCAGCAGTGCTCCTTGTCTGTCCTGGAGAAGACTGTGATATCATCCAGATAGATTACCACAAACTGATCCTTCTCCCCTATGAACGCTATATCCATAGCTCGCTGA
>JASDQU010371789.1:6755-35103 GCA_032191745.1 Picea mariana | reverse complement strand
ACTCCTATGGCTTCTAAAGAATTACTTGATAATGAATTAAAAATGTTGAATTACTTGTCCACTTTCTTTTGTCTTTGAGGATATCTCAGGAAATGACTTGTTGATTTCGATCTATGCATTAGCTATTATAACAATTTCACAATAATGGAACAACTCCAAATGTGATATGAAGGCCCACATTTGTTCTATAATCATGTCCCATATTTGACGCTTGGCATCAATTAAACACTTTCTTTCTAGAACTTGATTAAGTTTTTTCTTCAATAATTTATTCAGATTATCCCGGGCCTTTATTAGCACAACATTTCCTCATCTCTCTACTTTAATTGATCTTCCAATTCCTTCAATTCTCACTCTTTTCCTTTCTTCATTTCATCAATATTGTCTTTGTTTAATTTCTTCAAACCTTTGATTTGTTTGGTCAAGTCAACAACTTAAGCTTTGTATGATGTCACTTTATCTAATAAATCGTCAACATTATCTTCATTGCTAGAAAGATTGAGAATTTTGTCAACATTTTCATTCAAAACTTCTGACAGAGATTTAAACTGGGAAGATTTCTTGGGGAGCTCTTTCGGTAACCTTTCTATCTCAAAGGAATATTCTTATGAAAATTTCACATTTTCTTTTTCAATCTCTTCCAATATTCTAACCATCTATGAATTAGTTTCCCTTGATCTTCCATTTTATGATGCTAACACATAGTTTTCCTTATAAGCATCAATCAATTCTTTAGACTCTACTAATTCATTTGAGGAATCTTTAACTTACACTGAAGAATCCTTTTTTCCATTAGAACTTTTATGTTTTCACTATTCTTAGCTGGATTGGATAGAGTTATCATCTTATTCTCTAGATATTTAACCCTTGTAACATTAACTATGTTTATAATCCTTTCATTCTCGAGGTGAATATTAATCTTGCTTACTAAATTTTGCAGCTTCTTAACATCTATTGTGGATTGGATTAATCTTCGAGACAACATTTATCTCTTCTGGTTGTGCCACTCCACCATATCTATAGGATTGACTTGATTTAAGTCTACCTGTATAGATGTGGTTTTGTACTCTGATCGTTCTAAAACTTTTGAAGTATCGGGTTGTAGCACCAATAAATTAAATTTATTCCTTCCTCGATCAGTAGATGCTAAGAATCAAGGAACTCCAAAATCCTCTAACTCCAATTGTGTTTCATGGCTCATTTACAATTGTTTGGTAGTCTCATCACTTACTATAGAAATATTTTGTATACTTCCCTATTGAGATTCGAACTATGAATCACCAATGAACACCACAACCATACTTTTCACAATAAAGTGTGGAGCAACTCGCATAGGAGTAGAAGTAGTGAACAACATAGGATCGCTTGATTTCTTGGGTTGTAACTATTCTAGTAGAGAATCAAATATCTCATAAAATCTTCTTGTGGAAACTCCTTTGAAGCTATATGAGAATTATCAACCAATTGTGAAGCATCTCCTTGAATATTTTCTCTTTTCGCCTCAAGTTCATCTGACATCTCTAACATTTTCCTTTTACTCTACTTCTCTTGTTCTAACAAGTCTTCTTCTGCTAAATTCATTATGGTGGCACTTATTTTCTCTACAATACTGGACATTTGTCTTGTTTCAACTATTTTGCAATTGAGATCTTCATTACTTGTAGTTGAACTAGACATCATTGTGAGATTTTATTTTGACTAGGCTTCTCTTTCACTTCCATACCTACTACCTATGTTTTTCATTAGAGATTGCACCTCTTCCCAAGTGTCTTTGTTAGCGATCCTTTCAATCTCATGATTAGAATGATGAATATAGGGTGTAGAATTCAAAGTTTTACATTGTTTTGAAACCAAATGATATGGGTCATATTTCCAAATATTTCCCTTCTTCAAGTGTAAAGAAGAAATCATAATAGAAATAACATTGGTGGCCGACCTATGTTTTACAGTAAGAGAAAAAACCTGAAAAGTCAATATAAAGGAAGACTTTTGACTTTTTCCAATAAAGTGTAAATGATCAGCGACAAACCTTTGTCTAAGATAATGTAAGGAAAAAATACAAGGTGATATATACATTAGCAAAAGATAGGGCTCAATTTCACAACCATACACTTGAATAATTTTGTAATCTTGATATAAGTATCAATCTCCACTCCTAGTTTATGGATTTAGTTGGAGAACTTTATGAAACTCCATTGGCATTTGGGATGGGGTTTGTCCAAAAAAGAAACTATAAATATGAAACAAAAATTGGTTGGAAAACTGTATATTATCCCCATTTGTCATGGTAGATGATATGATAGGGATCCATTCAACAACTAACAATGGATTGCCCTATTCTTCTTGCTTCCTAAGGTTAATATGTGGGAAATAATAAGATTGAAAATAAAGGAACAAGTGCATTACATAAGATTGGTATTGAAGCATCTTAAAATCATGAAATGCACATAACTGTTCATGAATGGTTATTTCCATAAATTTTGCAAAATTATCAACTGGAGAAGAACTAGATGAGGGTGAAATATCATTCATAATATACAATAGAAATTCATCTACATTGGAATCATTATCATTTCCAAGTATAATAGAAATCATAGATATCATTTGTTGAGGAATTGGGGAAACCAAAGACGATGCCATGGGAAAAAAATTGGGAATAGAGATTTCATCCAGTGAAAATCTATGAACAACCTCCTTTTTCTCATTAGGGGACCAATTATTTACCTTAACGACTAACTTTTCTTTCTGAATGACATTATTAGGAACAAGTAAGAAGAGCATAGAAGAAATATTTTATGGTGTAACAATTATAATTTTCTTTCTCTCATCGACAAAAACTATAGTCTGACAATAGGGATCATATAATTTTGCAAAAGTCTCTACTAAATCTAGCTCGCGAAAAATAGAAGGTATCACAGCTAAAACTAAACCACTTGACTAGATAGAAACTGAATCAAATCCATTCAAAACTCGACCATTGTATAATTCCCATGCTTTCCACAATTTTCCCTCAGTTATGTGAATCTCAAAAATAAATTAACCATAATTTTTGAATCTTTAGAACCATCTACTAGTTTATTTGTAGTAAACACTTTTATATGGGGAACCATTCTCTCAATAGAAATGTAAATTACCTTTATCAAAACAATGAATGAACAATAATGTGTACTTACCAACTTTGAAAACAAGCACGCCTGAATCAATTCTTAAATCCATTAGTAAAATCTTCAAGCATTCTTGATAGGAAAGTGTGAATGCGAAATATATCTTTCTTGATGTTTGAGTAGAATAAAACCTGCAAATCCTACGCACACATGTGATAAATAACATATTACTCTAACCATTGCCTTGAAAATCACAAAATATTAATGAAGAAAAGATGGCAATAAATGCAAACAAACATCGGTAACTTAAAACAATGGATCTTCAAAAGTGGTTTAATGTGCTCCAAAACATTTGTTATAATTCTTGTAGTTAAGGAATAACCAGGTGTTAGCCTATAGTGCATTTATGGACGATGGTGATAACATTAAAACTCGAGTTATTCACAACCCGAAAACAATTTCTATTCATTAGATCAAAATCTTTCACACCATTAGATCCTTTGGTTGCAAGAAAATCTTTGAATGTTTTCTCTAATCTCGAAACAACTATCAACCATTCAATGTTTTCTCTCTTATACGTTGGATGTTTCAGACATACAAAATGTTGTTATCTTTTGAGTAATTCATATATTGAAGTAAAATTGAACCATATGATCTAATCTCTTTCAACCATCCGATCTTTCAACCATCTCCAACATTGTTAATGTCCAAATAATATTAAATAATATTAACTGAGACAAGTTATGATCATCAGATCAAATGATTATGAACCGTTTGATCTTTTTGGGTGCATCTAAACCTCTAAAACCCCGATGAATTCCAGTCCAAAGAGAAAATTAGTCATCAGATATTTGAGTTGTGGGCCATTTGATTTCTCAAACACAAGTTCCCTCGTTAACCATCAATCTACTTCATGTCCAAAATGTGATGTGTATCCTTAGACCTATCTACAAAAACTATGCCATGACAATCATGTAAGATTTTTAGCCGAATTGAAATAAGAACGACTCAACACATCTTTATAAAATAATATTTTATTGAGTCCTAGATAAAGCCCCATGTTATGTATAAAATCCTTTATTAAGCCCTAAATATTGAATTATTACATTTTTAGTGTTATATCCGTATGTAGGCTAAAACCCTTCATTTCACATTTGATTATAATTGTACCCTTTGTCTCCTATATATATACCAAGGATACCTAGTCTTAGGATCATCTTTTCTCATCTCATATTGTATTCTAAATTGGATATATTGTAAAAGGAGACTTCCCTCTCAAAGTGGATTGTATTCATCGAGTTTTTTTTATCATTTTTAAGGTGTTGCATCATAACCTCTGGTTCAAATTTCAGTTTTTTGGTCATTAAATTTTCATATATATATTTTGTGGAAGTTGGGGTTTGTGACTAGTCCTGAAATTGGTCTCAAACAAGTCATCTTTTTATTTTTTCTATAAACAAATTTCTATGAAGTTGTAGACTCTAAAAGTTTTAGAATCCTGAGGAGACATATCGAGTTACGTGTGGAAAAAATTTCATAAATTGAATTATTAAAATTTGTGAGATATATCTTGCAGAAGTTGGAGTTGTTTACTAATCCTGAAGTTAGTCTTAAACAACTCATTTTCATATTTGTGTTATAACCTTTTATCAGTGAAGGTTCAGACTGTGAAAATTTCAGGAGTTTAAAAAGTCATATCAAAGTGCTACAGACCAAAATTTCAAACTCAAAAGGGTTCCAATTTTAGAGATACATTAGGACAAAGGCCAACCATCCATACATACTCCAAATTAAGAGTTTGAAAGGTACACAACTTACAATTGGCATAACCTTTTATTGGAAGACATGTTTTTGGTGATTCAAAATTTGTGATAAAGAGAAAATATAGGAGTATTATTATTGTTATTCCACATATCTCCAAAAAATATTTCAACACCAACTAAACATCCAAAAGTATCATCTATAACTCATGAAGAAAATGAGGAGATACATAACAAGCTATCCAAATTGGATGAACAACTTAATGATTTGAGTGTCAGATCAATAACAAGTGATGAGTTGGTAAACACACAAAGAAAAATTCAAGAAATGGAAAAGAAGATGGAAGAAATGGAGAATAAGATGGATGAAAATAAGAATGACATGAAAAAGAAGACAGATGAAAATAAGAATGACATGAAAAAGAAGATGGATGAAAATAAAGAAGAGATACAAAAATGCATGAATGAATTGAAAATTTCCATATCTTCCATGATCTTTCATGCTCTATATGAGAGACTCCCTAAAGGAGATATCAAAATGCAAGGAATTCATGAAAATAAGGAGAACAAGGTTGTTGAGACTCAATCACATACGGGGAGTATTTTGTCACTTTTGGAGAGCACAAATTCTGAATCTCAAAATCATGATCATTCATTACTCCAATATCCACATCATCGAGGCTTCAACTTTGAACCAAGGAAAACTACTTCATTGTGAAGATTGATATGAGGAAGTTTGATGGTAAATATCCTATTATGTGGATATTCTAGACTGAGCAATACTTTGATCTACACCAAGTGCCAAGCTTACAAAAGACACCTATTGCATCCTTGTATTTAGAAAATGATCAATTTGTTTAGTATCAATGGCTTTGTGAAATAAAAAAGAATTATATTGTCTCTTGGTCCATTTTAACGGATGATTTGATATCACATTATGGGGATATTAGGAGAAATACATTCTCTAGTCAATTGATAAATCTTCGGAAAAAAGGTCCAATTACAGAGCATATTGAACAATTCCAAAAGATCAGTATCAGGGTAAAGAAAATTACTGAAGATAATTTGGTATATCTCTTCATGAGTACTTTAAAGGAGAACATTCAACATGAGGTGCATCTCCTCGAACCTAAAACCCTAGAACAAGCTTTCAGTATGGAAAGGAAAGTGAAAAATAAAAATGTGGCTACTAGAAGGGCGACCACTAACAACTATAGAGAGCACCATCTTCCCTCTCCTAACCTCACTCATCCAAAAATTTTGATACCTAAACAAACGGATGAAATAAGAGAAAAAGGGCTATGTTTCAATTGTGCTAGAAAGTACAATAAGGGGCATAAATGTGGTGAGAAGAAATTATTCTACATAGATTGTGAAGAGGAAGAAGATACAAGAATTGGAACCATCACAAGGTATATATCTAGAAGATACTACTCCAATGATATATTGTCATGAATTGGTTGGCATCAATACTCCACAAACCCTCAAGATACAAGGATGCATCAAAAATAAAAATAAAAGATAACAGTGTTGGTTGATTATGGTAGAAACCATAACTTCATCAATTACAAATTAGCAAAAGATCTCAATTTATTTGTATATCCAACACCAGATTTTCAAGTGATGATTTCATATGGAGGTACCATAAATTGTTCTAGGAAGTGCCATAATATTAAGTTCAATATGGGGGAGTATTTTTTGGATAGTCCCATGATTGCCATCCAAATGGGTGGTGTTGATGTTGTATTAGGGGTCCAATGGTTACAATCATTGGGAATAGTGGCCCTTAATTTTCAAGATATCTTCATAAGATTTTATTTAAATGGAAAGGCACTTGAGCTTAGATGTATCCAAGGGAAACCCTCTAAGGTGATAATCTCTAATAGCATGACAAAATTACTCAAGAGGGGACACCATGGTGTAATTCCACATTTGTTCTCACTAGATGTTCAAACATCTGTATCCTCTACTCCATTATATATTCAAATGGTTATCAACAATCATTCCAAGGTATTTGGAGAAATTCCCAAAGGTATTCCACCTGCTCGAGTGTTATGGGATTCCCCCCCCCCATGACTTTGGGTTATGTCATAGTAGATATTGACCAAGTAAAAGACAAAACCCTAACCCACACACAAAACTTGTAATGAAATAACTAATTTATCAGAGAGGGAAGAAAGTTTCATACCTTTTATCGTTACATTTGGTGTCGTTCCCCGCTCTCAAACCTAGTACTTCTCTTGAATCTCTCTTGAGTTGACCTGCAAAAGAAGTTCAAGAAAGTGTTTAAACAAGGTAGTTATAGCATAAAACCATATAAGTAACTGATAGATAGATTCAAATACGGAGAATGATTAGATATACATAAACACATTGAATCAATACTACACAAGTATGGGGAAAATAAAACTCTTTATTAGCAATGGTGAAAGAAGTAATTACGACTTGACTCCAACCGTCGACACTACGTCGAAGCCAACCGCCTAGGTTCCTCCAAATCAAGTATACTACGGATCCATGACATATATATGAAATTATGACTAATTTATATGGCTACAAACAATACATAGTGGATCCATGTGATATATATATAGAAAGTAGCAAACATGGCCACGAGGAATACAAAATGGATCCATGTGAAAGTAGATCATAGCCATGAAGAAATACATAGTGGAACTATGTCTCAAAATAAAAAATAGAGGATATCTGGGAACAATTGAGTGAACACATTGATCCTCTACAAGTACCAATGTATGTGGGGTGGTACAATATATGTCAGGTAGGAGAAAAAAATATGTGATGCTTGTACTTCACCTGAAGTCTTCAAAACGATCCACCATGGTATGAGTCTACACTATGTGAATAGATGTGTTGGGGTCAAGAATAGTGAGACACCATTTGATTACCGGTCGTCATTGATGTATACCATTAACAAACATGAGACAACCCACCAATAATGATAATGGGCGTCGAGGTACCATGGTACAATCTAACAAGTGTGAATAAATGAGTTGATGTCGAACACCTGGTAGAATATATCGGGCATGAGACATTGATGTATTTACACTATCAATAGTGAGCGAACCTGCCATTGATGACTGCAAGCCCCAAGGTACCAAATATGACTCTAGATCCCTATCATAGAGAAAGATGTGATGAATTCAATAGGAAGAGATCCACTGGAAGGAAGGCATTAAGGAATCCTCATTCATCCAACATGAGGGGTAGCAGAAGACCAAAGATTCATAAGGATTCGGGTGAACAAGTTGTAAGGACCACACCAAGGTATGACTCTGGCATACACCAGATGGAAAATCGCATGAAGAGACTCTTTGAATGATAGACAATAATGAAGACTACTCACAAAGATGAGGAATCCACCAATGGGGTCAAATGGAAACTAGGGTATCACAAGAATCCCTATGTGTGATGATTGTTGTTGATGTCGAACACAAGGGAAACCACTCATTCAGTGACCAATGATGGTTTTTTATTTGTTGAGTGCAAGGTCACCTATCAATAATGGAAAGAGGCCTAGGGTGCAACTCTAGGTCATACACTCAGAGAAATGTGTCAGAGTCGTAAGAGTAGACCCACCAACAAGAAGTAAATGAGGACCTTATGTACTAGCACGAGTGCGATAAAAATATACTGGTGATAATGAGATGAACTTGATAGACTTGGGAAGGTCGACTTGAGAGGTCAGAGACTTACTGCAAAATGGTCGACTTAGGCTAAAACTTCCTTTGAACAAAAGCACGACACATTATGTGACTTAGGTAACATGGATTGTAAATTGGGATACATTTGTAATGCATGAGGCATCAACAAACGCTCCATATGGTTGGAAGAATAAACAACATGGGGAGATTATGCTTAACAATGAGGAAAAGTCTCCTAAAGCCATACTAAACCCAAAATACTAAGATACTGACTCAAGATTGTGCTTTGTTCAAGGGCAACAAGACTACTGCCAATAATAAGAGATAGACACTTCCCCCCTCTTTTGGTTTTTTTAATTATTTTTGTGTTTTTCATGTTTTTAAATCTTGAAAAAGAATAAAACAGTGTTATAATACAGTGGAGGAAACGAGTTTCGCAGGAAAGTAAACTAGTTCCAAAATGTAGGGAACATACCTATGCTCGATGCAAGGAAGCATGTGCAAGATAAGGACACTCAAGGAATGCTTCCTCTAGGGTTAAAGGAGTCGAGTTGCAAAATAATAAATTGCAAGGCTAGAAACTGGTAGGAATGCATAAGAAAATAGTTCAACAAGAGCAAGATGAAGCTGACATTAGGCCTAAAAGAATGACCGGTTAATATGCAATGAAATTACAACTCAACAAAGTTTGGAATCCCTCAAAGGTGAGTTAAACAGAAAAAGATTAAGAGGAATTCATGAGGCTTCAATGCAAAGACATGGAGGGACTAAAGAGGGCTTCCGAGCCTATGGAGAAACTGCAACATGGGTGTAAAAATTCTATTGAGGTACTAACTAAGACACCCATTGAGAGGTAAGCTCTACCATCTGTAAACGACATCCTTAAATAACTGGAAATGTATGATGCCACTAACAAATGGGGTTGACCCTATGGAAAATATGTGTTCGGTATAGATAGATGCATTATGCAAGAAATATGGGGCCTACACTATATGACAGTAAGGAATACAATACCTGCTGAAGAGTTTGAAAAGTGTTGGCATACGTAGCAGAATACGTTCGAGGGAGTCCCATAGGTAATGGACAGAAAAATATTGAGAAGAAGATATGCATCTTCAATGCAAAGTCATGGTGGGACTAAACATGACTCCCGAGCCTAATAATAAACTTGCATTATGAGCGTAGAAATACAAAGAAGTTCTAAACTAGGATGCCCATGGAAGGTAGGCTCTACCACATGAATCATGAAACTTCTAAACAATAGAGAAGTTTTTTCATCGCAACTCAGCGAGGTCGATCCTAAGTAAAAATGAAACAAGAAACAGATAATGCAAAAATGCATGGAGGGGAAAATCTAACCTACATGCCAGTTTCGAGATCATTACCTGTCAGAACAGATCGACATAGAATGAAAGGTACCAAATAAAATGTCTCCAAAGTCCTGTATATAAGACCAAAAACACTTACCCAGAAATTAATAAGTCCAATATATAAACCTATGATAAAAACATGTATTTTGAGATACAAAACTTGAAAACAAGACACCCTAAAAGGACAATATGTATAGAGGATCGCACAACCGTGTAACTTATGCATAGTAGTGCTCCAAGTAGAACCCATTACTAGGCTCAATCCAAGGGATTCTTTGGTAAGCAACTTGTAAATCTTCCATTTCAGGAGGAGGTCGAAGATCCATAATCATAGCTTCAAGGATAGGATTATCTAAAGGAAACTCAACATCCATGAAACCGGGGCTCGAAAACACACAAATACCAGGGCTCAAGGTCTCACAAACAGTAAGATCAAACTCAAGAGGAAACAAAAGATTACTCGGGTCAAAAGGGGAAAGCAAAGTCTTACATGCCCCCATTGGATAAAAAACATGATCAATTGCTGAGACCTTGTCTTGAGAAGGTGAACATAACTATAGATATCCTTTCTCAAAAGCAATTGAACATCGAGGATAATATGCTACATAATTCTCCTACAGTGGGGAAGATTCTACTCGAATAGTAGGAACACACAAAGGGGAAACCTGAGCTGAAATCAAACTAGGATGGTGATTATCAAATGAAAGTTGATTAATAGTGATAATGCTTCTGTTGTGAGGGAAATGCATCACAAGAAAGAATGAAGACACCACAACATTCATAGCACAAACATAATCACACCCAAGAAGCATATTAAAATATAAAGTTCCTGGCACCACTACCAGATCAATAAGGATGTTCTTCCCACCTAACGTGATAGGAAACTGAGGAAGAATCCAGAGACATTCACTAGGTATTCGGTCGAAAGAGAGCATCTCAATGGTAGCTGACACAAGCTTGGGAGAACTAATTTCTTTGCAAGTCAAGGTGGATAAAATACTTGTAGATGATCCTTCATCTACGACACATCGACGAATTCCTTTCAACATAGATTCAACCAAAACTATTATCTAGAAAGGTGCAAAGGAAGGAAGGAGAGGCTTCACAAAATCATTCCAATCAAAGGAAACCATCCAAGGACTTGGAGGAGGTATACTCGAAGAGAATGGAATTCCCCCCTTGTTTAGAAGGTATTGAAATAGATATGCTAAAGACATTGACAAAAAATGCATCACTCCGTGAAAGGAGAGTGGGATCGACCAAATATTGCGTCATCTCGACAACTTTGGAAGACTGGTATCTCTCCAAGAGATGAATGGGATCGACCTAAGATTGCATCGGCTCGACCACTTCCTCAACCACTAGTTTAATAGGATGCTAGACAACATGGTCAAGAGATGCATCACCCCTAAAAAAAAAGTAGTATTGGCTGAAGATTGCATCGACACAACCACTTCATCAACCAATGATTGAATTGATTGTTGGGAAACCGAAGATTACTCATAACTAGAAGTGCCTTCAGGCAAGGACCAGACTCTTCGTACCACTTTAATCTCAGGGCACAAATGATTAAGGTGGTCTTCCTCAAAAAGCTTACAAATGCTCCTAACATGACTTGCAGAAGCTAGTAGCAGATCTCCAACATGACTTGTAGAGGTTGGTGACATTTTTCTAGTATGACTAGTAGTGACTAGACTTTTTCCCCCAACATGACTTGCAGTTACTAGTTTCTTGTCTTCAACATGAGCCACAAAGGTTGTGTCTCCAGCATGATCGACAGAGGTTAGTGAACTAATGCCAGTATGAATTGTAGTGACTAGAATTTTTCTTCCAACATGACTCGCAGTGGCTAGTTGCTTTCCCCCAACATGACTAGCAGAGGTTAGGTGTAGATCTCCAACATGACTTGCAGAGGTTGGTGACTTCTGATTCTTACTCTTCCTCTTCCTATTCCTTTTAGATTTATGGTTACTAGTACCAAGACTTTCACAAGAAGAGGGAGAAAAAGAAGGAGCAGACTTCACTGGTGCAGAAGATAAATGATCGACATACATTTGATTCCCATGACATAAAGTGCTTATCTAAGAAGCATCAACAGCATCTGGGACATTCAGAGTGGTCCAAAACCAAATCAATAGTCCTCCATTCAACCCAGGAATGTTCAAAGTGGTTGTTGGCAATAGGCTAAAGTGGGAAAGAAAGCGTGCACAAAGAAGAATGACAGCTGGAAGAGCAATTGTGGGAAAGAAAGAGTGTAGGAGGAAAGTGACAACTGGCAAGAAGCACAGCACGTGCGCATGCAAGAAGGAGGCGACAACTGGAAGGAAGCAGCGAACGCATGCGGGGAAGGAAGACCTAATGACGGTAGAGTTAGGGTTCTTGTAATATTTTTTGTGTAAACGACTGAAGAGCCTGATAGATATAAATATAGATACGCAGGTATCATAGAGGGGTTGGAGGTTCGAGAGAGAGAGAGGGTTCAGAGATTTTCTAGGGTAGAGATTTACTACTGTTGTAGAATTGAGCTTGTTTCTATGTAAGGGTTTTGATTAGTTGTACTATATCTAAAAAGCAAGTGAGCTAAGCGGAAGAGGAAAAGTAGATATCGAGGATTAGATCACATGATGAGGAGCCTGGTGTGATATAGTTCGCCTCAAAAAGATCTTACCCATCCGAGGAGAGTTGTAAGCGCAAGGCGCGAGAATTGAATAACTACCATAATAAGAGAGCCAAGATCCAAATCTTTGTGGACGTAGCCCAGGAGGGGGTGAACCATGGTAATACCTTTGTAATGTGATGAATGCATGCATATCATTGTTTTACTTTTATTAGTTAAATGTTATTGTTTTACTTTTATTAGTTAAATGTTGTATGCAATGAATGAATGAGTTGTTATATTGTTTGGTTAATTGTTGTGGGAATATAACTAAGAGATACCATGATGGTTAGAATATAAAAGAGGATAACAGTAATTTGTAAAACAAATCATACTTAATGGCTCAGAATGTAGATCCTTTATCTCCTGCTCAATCCTAGGCTGTAAACACTTGAGTCTTGCAACCACCCATTTAAAGCTATCTCGGGTGAGACTGCACAATGCACCCCGTGTGTTGTGTGCCTTCTAGTTTACTAGAGGGGTTGATAGTTTTAGGCTTTGTTGGTATCCTTAAAGATATGAACTCTGGGTCAACAATGTAGGTAGTAAGGAAGAGTTGTTTAGTAGATCAAGCCAACAAATGGTTTCATTGCTGTTGTAATAGGAACAAGAGAGGACTGAGTAGAAGAGATAGAATACATGAGAAAAGAATGAGTGAAGCCAGAAGACTGTTGGGCCACTAGAAGGGAATGTTGAGACTGTGGAACCCCATGAAAGCAGAAATCGAAGGCTGGTTGAGAACTCAAGAGCTAGAGTTTGCCCAGAAGGATAATAGAAACCCTAGTCTCACTCCACACAAATATCTAGATAAATACGTGTTTACAGATTTACACGAAGTCTTTTTCTATGATTTTCCCCATCTACTGCAGGAGTGGATACTAAGGTTGAAATATAACCACACGACGAACCGGATCCGATAGCTAGATTGGACCCCAGTACAGATTGAGTAGTTACAATAGGTGAACAACAAATTCACCCGCGCAGTCGACTTTTGGCTTGATAGTATTGTGGCAGGCTTCATCATAGGTTTTGCAGTTGAAACAGCAAAGTTATATAATGCGACAGAGTAGGAATTTCTATGTGGACCTCGTGGAAGGTACATTTGATCACTATATACTTCTATTAAAATACTGTTATATAACAAAGGTGTAATGACAATGGAAGCAGACAACTAGACTTCCCTGCGTGCATGGGGAAAGGGGGGAAGCACTGATAGAGGAAGAATAAATGGTTGAAGGTGAGGATAAAGGCAAGAAGGAGGAGGAATTCTTGGACCCGATCTTGATGGATGATGAACAGCTTAAGTGGATCTTGGCGTCACCAGGAACGACGCGTAGCGGGGTATTCTACCAATATAAGGTGAATACTAAGAAAAGAGCCATAACCACGAGGGAGGGCTTGGAAAGTGATGAAGAAGAGGTAGAGGATCTTCGGGGTTTGGATCAAATTGAGGAAATCCTACGCGCAACCTATGAGAGGAAAAAAAGAGGCCCAAGAACATGAGGAGAAGATGGCCATCCTTTCCATATTAATGTTAGTGTGGAACCCATAAACCCATGTGCGACCAATACACCAAAGAGAACACCATCGTTTAGACAACCGAAGTTTGGAGGAAGTCTGATAGCGAGAAGTACATCTACCACAGGAGCAACAACTGGAGGAGCCAGTTCAAGCAGCACTATTAAAGTATCTACACCGCATGGCAGAGGTAGCAATTCAATATTTAGAATGGCAAGACATGACCCCACGATAAGATTACCATAATTTCGAGGAGAAGCAACAGAAGACCCTGAGAAGCATTTCTTTATTTGTGCAAATATATGGGAGGCAAAACATATCACTGATGAAGATACCAAACTTGCGCAGCTAGCGATCACACTGAGAGACCGCGCACTAGACTGGTACATGAGTCTAGACACGAACAGTGCCCCTGAGATGACGAGGACACTGGAAAACATTAAGAAGCTATTGATTAATGAGTTCTAAAAGCCAAGCTCAGAGGACCAGTACATGAACAAAATGATTGAGATTAGATAGAAACCATGAGAGTTTGTATGGGAGATTGACCAAAGATTTAAGCAATTGAATGGCAAGTTAAAATACCTTATGAATTAGATGCAACATCGGCACCTGTTTGTCAACTCACTACTCCCACACCTAAAATACCCCTTACGACAACAGAAGTTTCAGATGCAGGCCGAGGCTCTACAGACAGCCTTGCAGCTGGAAGAGAACCAGTACCAGCAGATGGACCCAGCTATTGAAGAATTGAAGGTGGTTTTGAAGAACCTAACATTTCAATTGAATCATAACAAGAACAAGGACAAACAAGAAGCCGTTTGGTGTACCACATGTGGGACAGAAGGACACCACAAGAATGAATGTCCAATATTCGTGCAGTATATGGAAATAGGCATGCCAAACCTGTTACCACAGGGAGGATTATGGTGCGAAATATGCAAGAAACCTAGTCACGACCCTTATCACTGCATGATGATGCAGAAGTATCAAACAGTTCCAAAGAATTCTTATTGCACCTTTTGTAAGTCAGTAGGCCACGACGAAAAAGATTGCATAACTATGGAGCTGATGCGAGAAAAAACATCAGACACATACAAAGTACATTCCAAAATGATGAATGGGAAAGAAGCACCATAGTTCAATCAAACCCTAACTCCATACAACACTGCGCAACAACAATAAAACACTGCACAACAACCATACAATAACGCGCAACCGCAGTACAACCCGACACAACCCCAGTATAATACCGCACATTATAATCAATCACCACCATATAATGCATCGAGAGGGGATCGAGTAGGATATCAATGATAAGGACGAACTAGAGGAGGTTTCGGATGTGGCAGAGGACCAGTCACATGTCACAATTGTCAGTAACCGAGACATTATGCACAAGAATGCTCGTTGCCGCCAAAAACCTGTATGTATTGTCACGCATTGGATCAGGAGACAGAGGAATGCCTGACACTATTAGTAAATATCTAGGAAAAAAGGACCCAGAACAATCAGAATGTTCAATGGATTTCAGCCGAAGCAAGGGAGGATGGACGAAACATCAACATAGTCACCCGTGGAGGAACAAAGACAGGAAATGACAGATTCCAATAAGAACCTGCATAGAACCAATGGGTAAAGAAGAACACCGAACCAAGGAATCAGTTCGACGCGCCCAAAGAAAAGGAGACTTTTAAGGAAGCCCGACAGGAATTTCAGAAGAAGGACACAATGTTGACTTCCACTACGCAACCAACCCATGAAGCCCCGGAATATGAAATGTCGCCATCATTGGATCATACCAAAGGAATACCACCGAAGGGACAAGTAAGTACTATCAAAGACTTTTTGCAGTCATGCATCAAAATGCTAAGTGATCCTTCATCTATGAAAATATTGCAAAACATCCTAGAGAAATGTAGCAATGAGACAGAACAAAAGCTAGAATCGAAAATTGTCAATCATCTACACACTAGAAGAAGAAAAAGTAGGGAATTTAGATTGAATGCTAACAATGGGGATTTCAATATGGGAGATATCACACTGGACCTAGGATCCAAAGTGAATGTGCTACCCAAGAAAACCTGGCAATGCATGGGAGAGCCAACCTTGGGATATTTGAATGTCCAATTAAAACTAGAAAACCAACATAGGGTCCTACCAATCGGGAGACTAAAAGGTGTAACAATAGATCTTGATGGTGTGTGCACTAAAGAAGATTTTGAAGTCATCGAAATAGTAGATGGCACAACACCATGCCCAGCACTACTCGATCTTGATTGGGCATTCGACAACCAGACCATAATTAATTTGAAGACTAGGAAAATGACATGTGAATCTGAAGACTACAAGGTCATAGCACCACTATATCCATCAGAAGGGGAGAGGTTCGTAGAACCCACTTGCCTGGACTTAGAGGAAATTGACTAGTTGTACAGAACAACTGCACGCGAGGAGGATTATGTAAACCCAACTGCATATGGGGTACTCAGTTGGCGCTGTATTACTTCATGTGCAACAGATTCAGACATTGGGATAGAAAACTGGTAGCATAGACTACATGAAGTATCCATGAGAAGATGTGCAAGAATAGACCGCACAGTATGATGGATAGGCATAAAAATCACAGAACCACCCAACTTCCATGGACTCAATGATTTGGAAACATTCTTAACACGATATGAATATTAAGTATTAGAGAACCAAAGGCTACTAGCACTGGATTTATCACTCAAGGCCACACTCGCGAGATGGTGGGCCACACACAAAAAGATTATCACAAACTGGTACCAATGTAAGAGGTTACTGCGCATAAGGTTTGGCGCAGAATAGAAAAACAACAAACAACAGAGATATGAGGGACTAGGGACACCAGTGAAACACTTGGAGGAATGTGAAACGCTGTGGAAATTGACATCGCCAAAGGAATAGCCTCACCACTTTATTCACACTTTGGAAGGCATACCAACAAACCAGTATACAGATCAAGAACTGCGCAAAGGAACTACAACATGGGCGATACTGCAACAGAACTTTACCACCACTTTCTCATTCGAGCATGAGAACCCCAACATAGGCGTAGCCCTGAAATGGGTTAGAGGAGTCATCTTCATTGAAGAACCAGAAGTATAACTTATTACCGAAGAGCAGCAGCAAAATAAACAGATAGTTAGGGAACTACTGTCATGTTACCAGGTACAAGAGGAAATACCGGATGAAGAGGACCCTCGCGACATTCAGATCATAGAAGTAGAAGATGAAAGATATGTGAAGGGACCACCCATAGAATCCGAATTTATTTATGCACCGATTAGGGTAAATAAAGTTAACATCGAAACAACGGAACATCCCAAAATGGACAACATTGGAGACTATTGGGATGAACCAACAGTAGAAAGAATTACCGAGTTGTTGCACGACTACGACTTATTTCCTACAACATTTACAGAGATGAAGGGTATAGCAGGAGAATTGGGAGAGATGAAAATACCTCTCAGACCTAAAGTGAGAACAATCATATAGTGACCATATAGACTAAACCCCATATATAAACAGAAAGTCAAAGAGGAGATCAACCGGATGCTTGAAGCAGGCATAATCGAACCAGTCGAGGAATCAGAATGGATAAGCCCGATGGTTGTACAGGAAAAGAAACAAGGAAGAGGGATTAGGATATGCATTGACTTGAGGAAATTGAATGATGCATGCCTACATGACCCATTCCCTACACCATTCATGGATGAAGTGTTAGAGAATGTGGGGGGACATGAAGCTTACTCATTTATTGATGGATTCTCAGGCTACCATCAGATTAAGATAGCATAGGAGGACATATACAAGACCACATTCACGATGGAATGGGGATATTACCAATATAAACTCATGCCCTTTGGACTGAATAATTCACCAACAATCTTCTCCAGAGTGGTTATTGCAGCATTTAAAGAATTCATCCATCAATTTCTCGAAGTATACCTGGACGACTGGATGGTCTATAGTCTATTGAAAAACCATGTGGAAGTTTTACGCTTAATGCTAAAACGATGCAGAAAGTGTCAGATATCACTGAACATAAAGAAATGTATATTTGGAACACCGTTTGGGATACTATTGGGCCATATAGTATGAAAACAAGGGCTATTGGTTGATCCGACAAAGATCGCAGTCATTGTTAATTTACCAGTGGCAAAAACAGTCCTTTAGCTACGAGCGATGTTAGGACACACATGATACTATCAAAAATTTATAAAAGGATATGCACAGATCACAGCACCAATGGAGAAGCTGCTAATGAAGGATACAAAGTACCAATGGAACGACGCATGTCAACACGGTCTGGACACCTTGAAGGAAAAAATGGTCACTGCACCGATATTAGTATTTCCAGACTGGGGAAAGACATTCCATGTGCATGTAGATGCATCAGTGATATCACTTGGAGCTATCTTAGCGTAGCCAGGAGCAAGAGACTTGGATCACTCAATAGCATTTGCAAGCAAAAACCTATCTGATTCAGAACAGAACTATAACACAACAGAAATATAAGGCCTAGCTATGGTTTACGCACTTCAGAAGTTCAGGCACTACCTATTGGGAAAACATTTTAAGATGTTTACAGATCAATAAACCCTAAAATACATAGTCAACAAGCCAGTGTTGGGGGGGAGAATCTTTCGATGGTTACTATTATTTCAAGAATTTGACTTCGAAGTAATCATCAAACTAGGAAAACTAAATGTAGGACCTCACCACCTATCATGGGTCACAAATGGAGAAGAACCCACCATCTTAGAAGACAACTTTCTAGATGCACAGTTATTCTCAGTATAGATTGTTGATGACCACTTCGCAGAGATCATCTAGTACTCGAGCACAGGTACCGCACCACAAGATTATACCACCGCGCAGAAGAAGAACCTGGTAGTTCGCGCAACTGACTATCAACTGATTGCTGGACATCTATATAAAATGGGCGTAGATAGAATTTTACGAAGGTACATGTTAGAGCATGAATGACCAAGGATTTTAGTAGAATCCCACGAGGGATTGACAGGAGGACATTATGCAAGAAAAGCTACCGTGCAGGATTATGGTGGCCAACGATTCACAAAGACTCGAAAGAGTACTGCCAGGGATGCGATGTCTGTCAAAGGGTAGGCAAACCCAACAGNACATTATAGGCATTTGATAAATGGGAAATAGACTTTGTGGGACCAATTAACCACCAGCCAAAAGAGCAGGGGCAAGATACATCATCACCACGACAGAATACATAACAAGTTGGGTGGAAGCCACACCAGTAAAAGACTGTAGTGCAAAGACTGTTGCACACTTCTTATTTGAACAAGTAATTACTAGGTTTGGGTGTTCAAGAGTTTTGATGAGCGACCAAGGCACGCATTTCATAAATAGCACCATCCGTGTGATGCTCGAAGAATTTGAAGTTAACCACCAGAGAAGCACACCGTATCACCCATAGGTGAATGGCACAGTAGAAGCCTTCAACAAAATTCTAGAGAATGCACTAACAAAGATATGTAACGTCAACAAAGACGACTGGGACCTCAAAGTGCCAGCGGTATTATGGGCGTACAAGATGACATGTTAGAAGTTGAGAGGGCGCATGCCATTCAAACTCATCTACGACCAAGAATTCGTAGTGCCATTAGAATTTTTAGTACCTAGCTTACGCATAGCCGCTATCACACAAATGACAGAATGCGACACACTACAGGAAAGACTGAACCAACTATTAGTAATGGAGGAAGACCAAATCTTGGAAGGATTCCATCAACAAGTGTAGAAGGCCAGAGACAAAGCATGGCACGATCAACACATTAAGAAGAAGACTTCTACGAAAGGAGATCTAGTATTACTCTATGACAACAAGTCATTTTAGCACCCAGGAAAGATGAGAATGTATTGGTTAGGACCATACGAGGTCAAATCTATAACAGATAGTGGAGTTGTACAGTTAAGAGATTTAGCAGGTGCATACCTCCGAGGAATGATCAACGGGAGCCGACTGAAGATGTACAAGGACAGTCGACCACCCACCGCACAGTAAAAAAAAACAAAAATGAAAAGCCATGAAAAAGCCACAGGACGCTCGAAACACGCATGTAGTAAAGGCAAGAGAAACGATTACATGCCTAATACAAATGAGCGGGAAACGAAAATTTGGCAAAAGCAGGATGACAGGACAACACAAAGCGGAATTAAGGAACGACAAGGACTGATGGAACATCACACTAAACACACCAACTGGAAACGGCAAGAGAGGCGTAATGGCAAGTATGAAACTATCACAAACACATTGAACCCACAATTATGGTGCATTAATTTCATCATGGAGGACGCGTCCTCAATAAGCTTCATAACAATCCCATACAACATGCGAGCATGGAAGCAACTTGTCTATTCGCGAAAGGAGAACAGAGAGAGAGTAACAACAACTCGAATGAATAGAGCGAGACCAAAATCCTCTAGAGGCAGAAGACATTCGACACTCACTACTATGGCACCACCGAAGTCCAATGAACTAGGCCAGACCGCTCGACTGACCAGAGTTCAAACTAGGTCACGAGGACCGTTGGAAGAAAATGAGCAACATCAACTGAAGATCGTCGATATCGATGAGATCCCATCCCCAGAAATATCACCGGTGAACTCTACACCCATAGTGGAAGAGATTCAGTAGCCACAACCAGAGGAATTGAAAGAGCACACACATGCAGAGCCGCAGGAACCTCATAATGAAGAAGCAGAACCCCAACATGAAGTGCAACCAGAAAGCATTGAATTAGCCGCGGAAGGAAACGACACGACACAGAATCAAGAATCAGAAGGGAAACCAGATGAGTCGTAGGTACCTAGCCTCAGTCAACCAAAAAAAGAGACCACGAGAACTACCTTGGATTGGCCAGAATGACTTACAGGGAAACAACCAGGAATTGTTGGAACTTTGTACCAACCACCACAGCAGGAAGACAAAATTATGATACCGATCTCACCTCGCAAGAAACAGGAAACTGAAATTGTGCTACCACGCATCCTAGAAGGAGTACAGGTAGAGCCGCAACTATTGCGTCACGTGTGGAAGCTCAAGTATTTTGACCATGATGTCTCAGATGACATTAAGTACCCGAAACTTGCACCTAGAGTTTTTATGCAAAACATAATGGTCAACCAACTTGGGGAAATGATCAGCCAGTCGCATGAGTGGGCAGTTGGACTAGACCGAACCAACATTTTAGGGTTGTTGAAACTCCCACACTTTGGCAGGGGCCAGTACGCGACAACATGCATTAAGAAGCTGTTAGTAGTTACACATGGAGGGGATATATGGTTGGACAGACTCGTCCCCATAATAGTTGACCTTATTGCGCAGATAACAGGACTACCCAACCGGGGTATGGATCCCACACTGATTATGGACGATAAATCCAAGGAAAAATCCCTAGCAGAGGAAATGAAGAAGAAATATGGCACCGCAAGGGGGATAAGAGGCATTATAATCAAACAGATCAACAATGCAACAACACAATTTGGCGCAAAGATCTTAGCCTGTAATTTTCTAAGGAAATGCCGCAAAAATGAAGTACTGGTAGGAGTCATCGCAGTTGCAACTTAGTGTGCAAAAGGCACCTTTGTGAGATGGGCGCCTTATCTGTTAAAATAATTCCAAGTGGACTGAAGGGATGCGCAGGAACTTGGCACAAAATTCCAATACTCATGGTTGCTCACCTCATAGCCTTCATGGGATGGTGGGAACCAGAATATGTAGCTTTTGCTACTAGACCACAGCCAACGGGAGCGAGATATCTAGTACTGAGATCTGGGCCACAAGCCATACATAAAAGGGACAATGGAATCATCTTTGAAGCATACCTACGGGACATGCAAAAATCTATTAACCAGTCTTGGAGAATAACACTAGAAGTTGTCGCGCGATACAGGGACATACTTCTGGGCTACACGGCAAGCCATGTGGATACAACCAAGGCAGGATCTAGATAAACAGTGGCTATCGATGCACTATTGCATCACAAAAGGTGATATAGACATGGTCATGAATGTCCTGATGAATGGAGGATCCCATCCATTCCCTGGGAAGTACCGAAAGGACCCACAGAAGAAGAAGCAACGCAGGCGGAAACACAACCTTCACAAAAACCAGTGCCCAATAAACCAAGGATGGGCCAAAACAAACCAACTCAGGAAAACGAAGGGTCGAAGCAGACATGAACCCAATAGGGGCAGAAAGAGACCAACGAACTGCCCAAACAAGCTAAGGGAGTGCATGAGACAACCCCAAACCCCATCACATAGGAGCAAGGGGGAACTAAGAGACCAACTATATAATCCATAGGTGCGCACAAGAAATCAAAGGTGCAATGAGCGTCACCGGACTATACGATCATGGAGGACGACGAAGAAATGATCGCTAGAATGGTCCAGGATTTTCTAGTAGAAGACTTCGACCACACAACACATGACAAGGATAATTTGCAAGAACAACTAGCATAAATAGGGCAGATCCTCAGGACACTCGAAGAGGCCTAGAGAGAAAGTAGAAGCAGAGGCATAGAGTCATCGACAACACAAACAAACGAAAGAGTGGAGGTAGAAGAACAAGACTCAACCCTCCCAATGCCACACGCAAATGCAACGGTCCACATAAGACCGAGCATGCTACAAATGGATGAAATAATGGGACAGACACCAATGAAGGATTTGGACCACATCCAACTGGTCCTAACATGGATGCCATCAAGGGCACTACACAAATTGCAGGTTAGCGTCAATCACGAGATGCAGTCTCGGGCACATAAAAACTTAGTCGAGCTACAAAAATCAACAAAGCAGAGGGAAGGATTGGAAAAATAGTATGAGCAAGACAAATCCAAAACTCAGAAGGAGACGGAATACAGGGACAAATTGGAATGCAGAGTGGGAGAATTTTTTGGGAAACTTCCAAACACTGCACAAGGAAACAAACTCCCAGCCACAGAAAAGATTGACCAGATTGTGCAGGCAATTGCTTGATACCAGAAGGAGATAGGGGATCTCCGAGAACAACTAACACCAACAACTCAACTAGTAGTAAAGGAGTAGAGGAGGCAGGCAACAACAACACAAATGAAGGAGATGGAGAAACAGGTTAGCACGATAGCTAACTTGCTTGACAAAGTAGCGCAACTTTGGACTAGAATGGAGGAGGATCCATAAGTTCAACGCTGGGACAAGGAAGAGGAAAGGATCAATGCAACGATCCAAGAACTCAAATAGAGGCAAAAGATTAAACCTATCCCAGAACGCGTAAAGGGGATGCAAGAGTTGAAGAAGGTGCAGGCAGAACTTATCACTGCGCAGACACAGAAACAAGAGCAACAGGCTCAAATAGAACCATTATAGGAACAGGTAGCAGAAGTACTCACACAAGCAGAAACATATAGAAAACAGATGGCACAGGCACAGGAAGAATGCACAAGACTATTGAGTGATGAAGTGGCAGTTCAAATAGTAGAAACCATTAAGGAGAAGACTACGCAGGCACTGACAACAACATCGGAGCTAAGGAAAAAATTCCAGATGATCAATGAAGAGATCGAGGTAGCCCAAAAAGATTAGCTGACTTGGGACGAGTCACATGTTAGTGTTGGGGGCCTGTTGAAAGCAGGCCGAAGTGGGAAAGAAAGTGTGCACAAAGAAGAATGACAACTGGAAGATCAATTGTGGGAAATAAAGTGTGCCAAAGGAAAGAAACAACTGGCAAGAAGCACAACACATGCGCATGTAAGAAGGAGGCAACAACTGGAAGGAAGCAACAAACAAATGCGGGGAAGGAAGACCTAACGACAATAGAGTTAGGGTTATTGTAAGAGTTTTTGTGTAAACGGCTGAAGAGCCCGATAGATATAAATATAGATACACAGGTTTCACAGAGGGGTTGAAGGTTCGAGAGAGAGAGAGAGGGTTCAGAGATTTGCTAGGGTAGAGCTTTACTACTATTGTAGAGTTGAGCTCGTTTCTATGTAAGGTTTTTCATTAGTTGTACTATCTTTGAAAAAAAGTGAGCTAAGCAGAAGAGGAAAGGTAGATATTGAGGATTAGATCGCAAGCTGAGGATCCTAGTGCGACCTAGTTCTCCTCACAAATATCTTACCCATCTAAGGAGAGTTGTAAGCACAAGGCACGAGAATTGCAGAACTATCATAATAAGAGAGACAAGAGCTAAATCATTGTGGATGTAGCCCAGGAGGGGGTGAACCATGGTAATACCTTTGTAATGTGATGAATGCATGCATATCGTTGTTTTAATTTTATTAGTTAAATGTTTTATGCAATGAATGAATGATTTGTTATATTGTTTGGTTAATTGTTGTGGGAATATAACGAAGAGATACCACGATGGTTAGAATATAAAAGAGGATAACAATAATTTGTAAAACAAATCATACTTAATGGCTCAGAATGCAAATCCTCTATCTCCTGCTCAATCCTAGGCTGTAAACACTTGAGTCTTACAACCACCCATTTAAAGCTATCTTGGGTGAGACTGTGCAGTGCACCCCTTGTGTTGTGTTTCCTTCTGGTTTACCAGAGGGGCCGATGGTTTTAGGCTTTGTTGGTATCCTTAAATATATGAACCCTGGTTCAACAACGTAGGTAGTAAGGAAGAGTTGTTCAGTAGATCAAGCCAACAGTGGCCATCAAGTGGGAACCAACATTTCCAAAGAAAGGAAAAGCACAAGAATCCCCTTGGTCATGGGTCCCTTGGTTGGTATCCTCCAGAACTTTGGCCATAAATTTGTTATGCACAAGTTCGTCCCTTGTGATATTGTTCATGTCCATAAAAGTCTCACGCACGGAATCTGACAAACTAGTGATATAAAAACCCATGCCTTCTAAGAGGTGTCTCCACACTTTCAAGAGAAAGACCAGGGGACCTTCTTGACCATTGGAGAGGTTGGTCAACCACCTTGAATCAATGATCTAAAAGTGGTGATACTGAAACAACCTAAGGCCAACTATACAAAGCATAACTCCAATAAAAATCCCTAAGAGAAACATCACAAGCAAACAACTTTTCCAAATTTTCAACCCAGGTGGAAAAGGTCATGATTCCAAAGCAATGAACCAGTGGAAAGGGACCCTCCAAATGAAGGCACAGGTTGATTAAGTCTCATGGATCAACGAAGGAAGGAGTGAGAAGCAATTATCCCGACCTCTGCTAACTAGTCTTATCCGATACAAGTACGCATACTTCGCGAGGCACCCTTAAAAAGTACTGAAAAGTGTGATACAAAATCTTCCCCAGGTACCACGACAAACCCCCGTAGTCACCTCTGAGATCCATAGGAAAAGCAACTAAGTTCACCAACTCACAGTTAGTGTCTGGGGGGTACAGTCGATAGTCGGGATTGAACGTATGGGCACGACAACTAAACATGAAGCCTCGAAAGCACCACATCTCATGGAGGTATGGGTACTAACGAAACCCCCAATAAACAATCTCTCCACTATGCTTAGTTAAGCTTCGGATGGGTCTCTCCTCGACTCACCTTTGAGCAACCTCATTTTTAGCACTCGTGTTAGAGGAGGCTACCAACTATACTTATATGATAGTTGGATTTAAGCTCTCCCTAGATAAGACTCCTACATTTGTTTTATGGCCTTGGAGAGATTCATTCTCCAACCTAAACGAAGGCCCTAGCCTAAAGTTGTTTGTGAACTCTACAAACAAAGTCTAGGACATTTTAAGTTTAGCGTTCATTTTAGTGGTTGTTTTTACTCAAAGGGTATGGAGTGAAACTGATGTTGTTTGAGACTCTTGCAAAAATGAAACTTATAAGAACATTGACAAAGAAAAATTTACACTAATTCTTCAAATGAAAGGGAGTTTCAACAAGAAAATGAGCAATCCTTCAAACCTTTAAATGCAAATTTCTTCTTTCCTATGCAATATGACAATGCAACCTTTTGAGAAAAGAAAAAGAAGAAAACAAAGGATGTTCTTTCTTATTTTTCTTTTGAAATGATTCTAAGGTGAGAAGAAGACCAAATCCTAGGCTAACATCTTTTTCTTTTTCAAATAACAATGAAAAACGACGCAAAGAAATAAAGAGACCTAACTAGCATAAAACTAGTTTTTTTTGTTTTTGTTTTATTTCTATCAAAGAAAAACTAACAAAAGGTGCTAAAAGAAACTGTAGGATACACGATGCTAAAATGCAAGATAAAAGTAAGTAAGAACACCGAGAAACCAAGAGAAAGATATTTTATGTGACTTAGAAGTTTTCAAGGACTTTAGAAAGAAAAAAACAAAAATAAAGACACCCAAGAGGCCCAGCCAAAATTGAAAAACAAACCAACACCTTCCAGATGAGAGAGAGGTTTTTCAAAAACCCAAAATATTACACAGGTCCATGGCTGTGTATATTAGGACTCACATATATTTGTGGGTCATACACTTGAAACTCACGGATGTCCGCGGGTTATAAAGGAGCAACTCGTGAATGTTCGTGGGTTATAAAGGAGCAACTCATGGATGGGATCAAAATTTTAGAAAAAATAAAAAGCCACTCCAAAAGGGGGGCTTCTAGAAACTTTATAAAAGTTTCTAAAAGGATAATTATTTATAAAGAAAATTCAGAAAACACATAAAATCACAACAACAAGAGAAAAAAAAGAAACCCTAATATTGACCCAAACTAGGAACAAGTCCCCAGTATGGTCGCCAATTCTGATATGGGATTTTTTCCTCGTGACTTTGGGTCATGTCACAACATATATTGACCAAGTAAAAGATAGAACCCTAACTCACACACAAGACTTGTAATTAAATAACTACTTTATCATAGAGGAAAGAAAGTTTCACACCTTGTATCCTTACATTCAGTATCGTTCCCCGCTCTCGACCTTGGTACTGCTCTTGACTCTCGCTTGAGTTGAACTGCAAAAGAAGATCAAGAAAATGATGCAACAAGGTAGTTATAACATAAAGTCATACAAGTAATTGATAGATAGATTCAAATACGGAGAATGATTAGATATACATAAACACATTAAATCGATACTACACAACTATGGGGAAAATGAAACTCTTTATTAGCAATGGTAAAAGAAGTAGTTACAACCTGACTTCAATCGTTGAGACTGCCTCGAAGCCAACTGCCCAGGCTACTCCAAAAGGTTGTTCAAGCATCACTCAACAAGATTTCCCTTCCTTGGATGACTCAATAAGGATAGGAACACACCTTATGTCCATATAATGAAAAGGAAGGAAAAATTAGAACAAGGGTTCGAGGTTACATGGATGCTACTAAGAGGATTAAGGGGAATAGGGAGACTTGGAATTTATTCAGCATAACTTTGCACCTAGGTTGTTCTCCTCATCCATGCCCAAAAATGTGCATTTATACCATCCTCAAGAAGTTAAGGAGGTTGAATTATATTTGGTACAGGATTAGGGAGGTTGGGAAACGATCCCAACCGAAATCCCCACCCAAAATTATGGAATTATTTTATTTTTCACATTTTTTTAGGGTATCGACGGGTTGTAACTAGAAAGGTGTGGATGTCCATATGTTGCACCAAGGAAACCCGCAGATATGAGTAAAAACACTTTTTTTAAGTGATTTCAATTAGGGAACTTGGTATTTCAAGTTGCAAGTCAGGGACAAGGGTTAGGCCATCTCACAATGCAAATGGTGTGGAAAATTGTGGTATAACATCGAGATCATGACCATGCTATTCATTTACAACTAGGAAGTGCACCAACTAACATTAGGCCTTACATGTATCCATATGAACATAAGAGTGAGATTGATCATATGATCTAAGAAATGTTAGAGGCTGACAACATTCAATCTAGCCAAATGTTTTGTCTTCACCAGTGGTGATGGTTACAAAAAAGGATGGTTCATGGCATGTGTGTCCAGATTATAGACAACTCAACAAAATGACCATCAAATATAAGTTTCTTATTACTGTCATTGATGGATTATTAGATGAATTACATGGAGCAATTTTATTTACTAAGTTGGATCTTTGTTTGGGATATCATCAAAAGAGGATGAGGCATGAATACATTCCCAAAACATATTTGAGAACACGATACGGTCATTATGAGTTTTTGGTTATGCCATTTTGACTTACTAATGTACCTTCAACATTTCAAACCTTAATGAATTATATTTTCAAGCCCTTCCTTTTAAAATTTGTGTTAGTATTTTTTGATGGCATACTACTCTACAACAAATCTTTGGAAGAG
>JASDQU010371788.1:121236-132083 GCA_032191745.1 Picea mariana | reverse complement strand
TTTTTCCCACCTTTTATATCATTTTTCATGTTTTTTATTGGTCTATTTCCTTTTTCCCCTCTTCATTGACAATTTCACAAAATTCTGGCAATTCTAGGTTTTTTTTTCTGAGTTTTAATCCTTTGTTCTGAGTTTCTGGGAAGAGTAGCTTTCCCCTGGAGTGTATATCAAAGCATTGATCTGTAATCAACACTCCCCTGTAGTGTTTATCAGAATGCTACAATGATTTGTGCCCTTGAAAATAGGAGCGTTGATATACTTTAGTGATGTATGCCCTTTTCTACTCAGTTTTTCCTAGTCTATCTTGCATAGATTCTTGCCCAGAGTCTGTACTTTGGATTGTGGTTTTGTTTGGGTTGAATATTTGGTACTTCTCACTTCTTTTTTTTTCTTATTTGAGCTTGCAACCTTTTCCAAATTGCAAGATTGATTCTCCTTGTTTTTCTTGGTTTGGTTTGAATCTTGTGAAGTTTTTGGTTATCTGAATGATTGAAAAGATCTGCAAAGGTTTGTTTGTCTTAAGTTGCTTTTAAAATATTTTATTTTTAAGGATTTGAGACTTTATGCTTACCACAACCTAGATTGGTTTGTTTTTTCTTGTTGCTTGATTTGTCAATAAATTTGAGTGATTTCTCTTTCTCCCTATCAGTTTTTGGATTCTTCTCTGAACTTTCTCTTTTTCCTTGAGTGTTTGTCGATTGTCGAGTCCTTGAATGAGCGAGTTATCTTCATTTAGTTCTTGTTATCATGTGAGTACATGTTTTGTTTGAAATCATTTTTGCTTCATGTCTTTTGTATATGCATGTGACTCTTCCATTTTGATTGAAAGTAAAGGAGTGTTAAAGGATTTGCATTTGTTGTCTTTATGTATTAGAATCAAACAAAGAAAGATAGTTGCATTCTTTTTTGTAGGGTAGTGTAGATAACTACGTTGCATTTAGAAAATTTCATTTGGCAATTGGGTGTTTTTGTTCAAGAAAATCAAACCTCTTCTCCATCCCGTGTGTAGGATTCATTGAAGAAAAAGATTTTCATTTCATTTTTCTGCACTCTTTTGGAGTCGAGTCTACAACATCATCAGTTTCACTTTTGCACCCTTGAGTAAACAACATCCCTAAAATGAATTGCTTATAAAATTGATCAGACACTTTTATATTTTTTGGTAGCGAGCCTACATTAACAAGTGTAGGGATTTGGAATAGGTTTTGAGGATAACTTTCCAAAGCCATAAGACAAACATAAAATCTTGTGCTACAAACCGATAAATCCAATTGTTGGTATAAGCATAGCTGGGATCCCCCTCTCACAAAGGGGTTACACACGAGGTCTCATTCGTAAGAGCAACAAAGATTATCCCTCCGAGGCTTAACTGTTTGTAGTAGTAAGATCATATTTTGGGGGTTGTTTTTGAGGTCCAACTTTCTTCATTTGGTATCGGTGCTTTGTGAATTCCAAATTTGTTTGGGGTCCTCTAGAGTTCTACTGGTCCACTTGTTCTCGGTTCTCTTGAAGGATTTCAGACTTGTTATCCTGTCCATATGTTCAAACTGTCGAATGTACCTTCCCAGAGGCTAACTGCGATTTGGTGTCCTTAGTGGCCATTATCTTTAGGTTACTTACATGAGGTGATGGTGAAGGGAAGTATTCATTGTACCTGGAACAAACATTGTTCAAACTCACTTGGGCTCCTTGGAGGGTAAATCCATGATTATTGTGTGGAATCTTGCACCAAGGTGTAAGTCGGTTAAGCAGGTCACCAACGTAACTGATCCACCCGCTCTATCTCAACCCCTTCCTATATTGATCTCATGATGTTGAATTTCATCACCAACTAGTGATTTCATTTTGGGAAGGTTTATTTCATTGTTTTCTTCTTAGATTTGTAGCGTGTGTTGTTTGTTTTTCCCTAGTGGACCTTAGGTCAAGTTAGTGTCAATGTAGTCAACTCCTAGGAGCACCAACGAAGGAACCCCTTTTCCCGAGGAACCTTTTTCATTTCCTTCTTTTGGAAAAATTGGTCGTCCGTGCATTGCCACACCGAGTCTTCCGGGACTCGCGATCAGATTATCAGTTTCGTTGTTCACCGCTCCATTGATCTTGAATTTTTCTAGTGATTCAAATTCACCTAGTGATTCATATGCAAGCACACCACCCACACATCAACCTCATGTCGACCTTTCTCCTTCTTCACCTGTTAGGTCTCCTTCCCTTTCCCCTTCTTCGCCTAGTGAAAGGTCTAAAGCGAGTATCCAGGTTGATAAGAAGAAGAAGAAACAAAAAGAGAAGAAGAAGAAGAAATAGAAAGGTACCAAGCCTCCAACCACACCAGATCATGTTGGATCCAAGCAACTAGCTACAAGAGAACCAATGAAGGAACCCTTTTCCCAAGGAACCATTTTCATTTCCTTCTTTTGGAAACATTGGTCCTCCTTGCATTGCCACACTGTGTCTTTCGGGGCTCACGATCAGATTATCGGTTTGGTTGTTCACCACTCCATTGATCTTGAATCTTCCTAGTGCTTCAAATGCACCTAGTGATTCATATGTAAGCACACCACCCACACATCAAYCTCATGTCGACCTTTCTCCTTCTTCACCCGTTAGGTCTCCTTCCCTTTCTCCTTCTTTTCCTAGTGAAAGGTCTAAAGCGAGTATCCAGGTTGATAAGAAGAAGAAGAAACAAAAAGAGAAGAGGAAGAAGAAACAGAAAGGTACCAAGCCTCCAACCACACTAGATCATGTTGGATCCAAGCAACTAGCTACAGTTAATTGTACTGGGAGTGTTGATAAAGTTGACAAGATTAAAATGAAGAATCCTAAACCCAAATTCCCTTGCTATATTTGTAAGGGTGACCACTTTTTGAGGGATTTCCCTGGTCTCCCCATGGTCTTAGAAATGTGGTCTTCCACATCATCATCCTCTGCAGGACATGTTGGTTACACCCCATCAGCTACTGACATTAAGGTTGGTAAGAAGAATAGAATTGTCAAATTTCCTTACTTTTTATGTGAAGGTGATAATCACTCTCACCTTTTCCCTTGTATGTACGAGGCTTCTTATGTTTTGGAAAATATTCAACTTCCAAATGGTTATCGTAATATTTCTCCCAAACTGTCATTAGTTGATGGACTGGTCAATCCATTTTTATCCCCGTTCAGTCTGGTTGATTAGGTGGTCAATATAGTTTCATCCTCGATTAAACCAAAAACCCAAGTGATTGTTCCAATTCTGTCATAGATCAACCCAGCTCTTCATATAAAAACTGAAACCTAAGTGAATGATCTAGTTAGGTCATCGGTCAGTCCCACTCTTCATCTGAAGAGTGCCAAAGTGGTCGATCTGGTTCTGTCGTTGGTCAATCCCACTCCTCCTTTGAAGAGTGAAACCAAGTGGTCGATTGGGTTCTGTCATCGGTCGATCCCACTCATTCAAAGAGTGATGATGTCTCTTAGGTTTACCTCATTAATACTAATTCACCCGAGCAAAGGGGCACTATGCTCGTCCTAATGGCACCCACTGTTGGATTACTAAGAGGGGGGGTGAATTAGTAATAGAGGAATTTAATCATTTTTAACCATATAATCCAATTGTTATATCAATGAAGCATTATCATCCAATAACTACAGAGTAAATAAGCAATGAACAAATGAACAAACATACACATACAGAGTACACTAGTGTTTTACGTGGAAACCCAAATCGGGAGAAAACCATAGATTTTTTTTCTTATATGTCTTGAAGAATTACATTCATTGGAAGTACCAACTTCCTTTGTTTTCTAGCTGCAACTAGAAGAAGGCTCCAACCCCCTAGTTTCTCAGGCTACAACCTGAGGGAAGCTCCAACTCCCCAATTTTCTGGATACTACCATAAGGAGGCTACAACCCCCTATATTCTCTGGCTACAACCTGAAGGTGGCTACAACCACCTGTCCTTGCCCCGTCCTGCCACCCTGAAGTAGAGGTAGAATGATGGAACCACTTTCAACCTGTCACTATGAGATATACCATTGTAAAGCTATAAAAATAAATCTGAGCCATCCATCAACCATCCATCAACCTGTACCTCAACCTGCAATCAAACTGTATCATAAACAAGTGCATCAACCATCCACCAACCTGTACAAAATAACATGTAATCAACCTGTACCATAAACAAGTGCATCCAACCATGTACCAAGTATGTACCAATTATGTTTCAACTACTAATAAACTATGAATCATCAATATGTACCAACATCATCAACTATACACCTCATGTATGTGCCAACTCATCAACTACTTGACTCAACCATGTACTCAACATGCACCTCAACCAAAATCCCTCATCAATTTCATTATCCAAATATGATTTGTAGCTTTGTAATAGACCTGGTGTATATGATCACATTCCTACAAACCTTCCTCAACTTCAACAACAAGAGACTAGCATTTTCATCAAACTTTTCTTTAGTCTCACATGCCTAGTTTTGGATTAGTCAACAACCCTAACTCGAAGTAATCATAACTTTGTCCCTGTAATGTATAAAGATATGAAACTAATACACAATATCCTCCAGTGTGTTTTATGAAATTCCTCCATGTGTCACTACTTGGAACCTCTCAAAAAAGTAGTTATAGCAAAAATGGCATACCTTGTTGAATTCTGGCTTATTCTAGAGAACAATCTTGTAGAGCATGACCGACACAAAATTTTTGTTGAATTGATCTGAAAAGGTTACACAGAATACTACAGACTATATCCTAACAAACACATTTGTCTTCACTAAATTTGGATCTATTATGAAGAAATTATGATGTTGTTACCCGAAACACTGGTTTTTGACTAGTTTCAGGACTAGCCACACACCCTATTTTCCACGCAGTGTAACTCCAAAAATACAATGACCCACAATCTGAATTTTTTAGCACAGATAATTGGATATGTTTTATCAATGGAATATAAATTTGACACTCTGAATCATTATATAAAAAATGTTATATCGAAAATGGTGAGATGACCTGTAAATAACATACCTTAGAAAGCACCATCAAAAGAATTCATCCTTCCTTTCATTTTGGCCTTCTTTTCTTCACCTTACCTCAGAGTTTCAGCTTATATATCCTTGGTTACCTTAGAAACCTATAGATATTCAATATGCTCATGTGTGATTAAAATGAGAGAGCCTTGCCTCTTATTTATACTCTCGAAGTAGCTTCCTTAAAAACATCTTCTAGGTCACTTGGCTCCACTTTCCTTATTTTAGGGTTAACCCACTTCTAATTTATCCATTAAATTTATTATTGAAATAATCTATTTTGTATTCACTTTGAAATATAATATGCTCATTACTTCACTTTATTATTTACCTTTTAAAATCTCTTAAACCACTTTGACTACTTTGACCTTTTGGGGCTTCTAGATGACATTTGAGGGTCCTCCAACTTCGTAAGGCCATAAATCTCAAACAGCGAGGCATTATGTGACATTCCACATACCACCAGAAATGGAATGACATGTACTATCCATATAGAATAGTATTATTTGAAAATATATCATAAATCATAGCTTTATCCATCAAACAAACTTGGGTCCATTACGCGAACTTGGGGTCTCCAACTTCTCATGGCCATAACACTCTAACTGTGAGGATTTATGTGACGTTCCACATACCACCGGAAATGGAATGAAAAGCACTATCCATCTAGGATAGTTTACCTGAAAAATTCATTGTCCTTCGTATCATTATTCCACAATTAATCATGGGCGTTCTTACTCCACAAAGCGTCTTCCCGTGAGGGATTTCACCATAAGTGGACCACTTTGGAGTTCTTCCATATTTACTTCTTATAAACCATGACAAGGAAATAATGATTCATCTTTACATCAAACAATATTGGGTCCATTACCCAAACCTTTGTGTTGTGGGGCTTTCTTCAAGGGTTGACATCAATGACAACCAACCTTAATCAACAATATCCCCCTTTGGCATTGATGGCAACACTTTGATGCAATACTGAAATCATATCACTCATGCTCCCCTTGGAACCATTCCTCTGTCCTCTATATCTGATAAATTTTCCTCTATCCTCTGCATCTGATAAATCTGCTCCCCCTGGAACCATGCATCGGCTCTTGGAACCATGCCTCTGTCCTCTGCATATGATAAATCTCTTCCCCTTTGTCATCAATGGAAAAGGTATCTTTCCATCTGGGCCTGCACCCCCTGACTAAACTGTCCTCTTATGGTGCTTCCTTATGTACATCTAAGACATATAAAATAAGCATTCAAAAATCATTCAAAAGGCATTCATTTTAGAGTAGAAATAACTCCAAGTATTTGGCGAAGATATTCAAAGGCTTCCGGTGGAAGTGGTTTTGTAAATATGTCTTCCACTTGTTCTTTTGTGCCCACATAATCAGCTCTGATGTTTTTTTCTGCAACCCGTTCTTGTAGAAAGTGATACTTGATTGGAATGTGCTTCGTCTTGGAGTGCAACACTGGGTTTTTTGAGATATTGATGGCACTTGTATTATCACAATATATTGGAATGGGCTCATCATACTCAACCTGTATATCTATCAAAATTTGTTTCATCCAAAGAACCTATGTACAACATGTTGTTGCTACAATATAGTATGCCTCGACTGTAGATAGAGATACTGATGATTGTTTCCTACTTAGCCATGATACCAAACACTCACCTAAGTAGAACGTTGTTCCATTGATGCTTCATCGGTGATTAATACAACCTACCCAATCTGCATCTATGTAGTCAATAAGTGATAGATATTTTCCTTTTGGATACCATAATCCAAACTCTTATGTTCCTTTGAGATATCCAAAAATCCTCTTTACTGCTAATCCATGTGATTCATTTGGTGCTTATTGAAATAGTGCCACCTGTCCAACTTCTTGCATTACATCTAGTCTGGATATTGTCACATATAGTAGGCTGCCAATCATTGACCTGTATTGCCTCTGATTTGTAGACCTCGAATCATCATCTTTTCTCAACTTACAACTGGTTTGCATGGGAGTGATAACTAGTTTGCAATCTTCCATTCTGAACCTCTTTAGCATTTCTCTGATATAATTGGTTTGAGAAATAAAAATTCCTTGGTTTCTTTGATGTATCTGAAGTCCCAGAAAGAAGGATAGTTCTCCAAGTAACAACATTTCAAATTCATTATGCATGTCTTTTGCAAATTTCTAGCTTAACCTCTCATCATCACTACCAAAAATAATATCATCAACATAAACTTCAATTAATAAAATGTTACCTCGACTTACCTTGATGTAGAGGTTGTTGTATGCACTTCCTTTTCTGAACCCTGCCTATTGCAGATACTTATCCAGTCTAAAGTACCATTCTCTAGGACCCTGTTTTAGACCATACAAGGGCTTCTTTAATTTACATACATAGTCTGTGTTCTCTGACAACTAAAATCCTTCTGGATGTTCAATATAGACTTCTTCTTCAAGTTCCTCATTCAGAAAATCTGATTTTACGTCCATCTAATATACTTTAACATTTTTGGAGCATGCATAAGCTAAAAGTAAACAGATTGCTTCCATTCTTCCAACTGGGCAAATGTCTCTTCAAAGTCGATTCCTTCAATCTGTGCATATCCTTTACATACCAATCTAGATTTTTTCCATGTAACATGTCCATCTTCATTCAATTTATTCTTGAAAACCCATTTTGTGCCGATCACATTCTTATTCTTTGGTCTTAGAACCAATTCCCAAGTGTCATTTTCCTCTATTTGATCCAATTCTTCATTCATGGCCTTATTCCAAAATTCATCCTTGTTGGCTTCTTCAAAACAGTTTGGTTAAATTGTAGATAAGAGTGTTAGGTGTGTTTGTTCTGGTGAACAGATTTTTCTTCTAGTCTCAACTCTTGCATCTTTGTTTTCAATAATCTGATCTCAAGGATGATTCTTCTATACTCATTTTCTAGGTGTCTTTGAAGATACTTTATGAACTTGCTCTTCTGCTTCTATCGGATTCTCTTCATCTTCAAATTCCTCTTCTAATTTCTTTTCATCTTCTTCTTCGAAAAGTTGTTCCATTGATTTGTTTTCTTCTTCCTTTGATTTTGGTCTGCATGTTTCATCAATTGTTACATTGATGATCTCCACAACTTTGTTCAATCTTAGATTGTAACACTTGTATGCTTTCCTTGTACTTGAGTAACCAACAAGTATTCCTTTGTCCACACGAGAGTCAAACTTTCTCATTCTTCCATCTTCTCTTTTGATGTAGCATTTGCTTCCAAAAACTCTGAAGGGCTTCACATTTGTTGGTCTTCCTTTCCATAGATCATAGGGAGTTTTATCGGTGTTGTTTCTGAGCATTAATCTGTTTTGAATGTGAACTTTTATATGCATTGCATGTGTCCAAAATATATCTGTCAATTTGGAATCCATTAGCATTGTTCGAGCCATTTCTTGTACTGTCCTCATATTTATTTCAACAACTCCATTCTGTTGAGATGTCCTAGCAATGGAGAATTGCCTTTTTATTGCATGACTACTACAGTAGTCCATAAATTTATTTGAAGTGAACTCTACTCCATTATTAGATCTCAAACATTTGATTCTTGAATCCATCTCATTTTCAACCATTTCCTTGTATATCTTGAAGTTTTCAAAATCTTCTGACTTGTTCTTGAGAAACCAAACTGTAGTCATTCTTGTATAATCATCAACTAATAACATAAAGTATTTTTCACCTTTTAAGCCCATTGTTGTAGTTGGTCCAACTAGATCAGTGTGCACAATTTCCAATGGTGTTGTTGTTGAATATTCCTTTGATTTGAACATGGTATTTGTTTGCTTACCTTGTTGACAATTCTTGCATAAAGTGTTGGTTTGTTTCGTGATCTAGGGAATTTCTCCGACTGCTTCTCTTTTGCTGAGTTTGACAAGGTTATCAAAATGCATGTGACCCATTCTTCTATGCCATAGCCAACTTTCATCTTCCTTTCCAAGAAAACACTTTTCATTTCCAATTTCACTTAACACATATATGTTGTTTGAAGTTCTTGCAACTATACCGACAAATTTCCCTGAAACTTCTTTTCTTATCTCACACTTTTCTGAATTGAAAGTAAGTTTATGACCTTGGTCACACATTTGACTCACACTTAGAATATTATGTTTCACATCTTCTACCAATAGAACATTTTGTACCTTTTCATTCTTGTTCCCAATTTGTATTGTGCCTTCTCCAATGATTTTGGATGAATTATCATTTCTGAAGGAGATTGATCCATTTTTTTTCTTTTCATAATGTAAGAAATTTGTCTTTATCACCTGTCATGTGTTTTGAACATTCACTGTCAACATACCAAGCGTGTTTCTTCTTCTTAACTTGTAGAGCGTGTTAGAATATAAAATATGGTGTGCTCATTTTACCATTGGCGATACCCTCGTCTCCCAACCATAGGATGAAGCCACCCTCCGAGCACCTTAACCTTGACTGAGAATTACTCTGAAAGAAAACCCTAGGATAGATAGCCAAACAAGGTGTAGCGCATTTTCCTCCAAGGATAGCACACCAACAATCGTTGATCAGGTAGTCCAAACCCTAGCCAAGAGATAGTCCAAGCCAATACTGAAACTGCTAGCTATAGCAGCTACACTTGCAGCTCTCCTCCACACGTGCACACCAAACTGGGAACTGAAATGCACACCACTTGTTGTCTGCAATTCTGAGATTGCTATCAAATGAGAACTGGAGCCCTATATTTATAATGGTTCTGCCAGATTTTCTAGGGCCGACTTCTCCTTTTGGATATGTGTTTGTTCGGTATATTATTATTATTTCTGGTTGACTTCTTCTCTTGGAGGATAATAACCTAATATAAATTATCTTCTTGAGCCGACAAGACTTATAGGGTTATTAGCCAACTCATTAGAGTTTTCTCTTGCTTTCCAGAGTCTTCTATTCTCGTCAGGTTCACACATGGAGGTAAATACCTCCTGCAGCTACTATAATATTAACACTCCCTCCTAGCTACGGAGGTATTACAGGTAATGGACTTGAGTACAAAAACATACCATTTATCTGGTAGCATCAATATAGTCGTCTAGACTATTTCATGACTAGATCATGAGCGTCACCATCACCATCGGCTACATCATCTCTCGGAACCACACTTCATCTAAGTAATTATACATGATGTTGGATAAGTCACTCACACCATAGAGTGATACAAGAGCCACTCTTATAATCTACAGGAGTAAATGTTCTGAACCAATTTCCGTCTGGAAAATCTCTGTTCATCATTCATTTGGATGGTGATTATTTTCAATAAACTGTTGATAGTCTTCAAGGTAGTTAGAACAGAAATTGAACACAACTGTGTCTATCCATAGTATTACATAACTACAATCCAGTGGTTTACTACCACACCAAGTAACACACAAGTACTTTATCAACAACGTATAGTCACGAAAAGTGGAACATATCCACTATGGTAGTCTTCATCTACTGTCATACAGTCTTCATAACAAACATCTGATAACATCCTGCACAGAAACAATGTTATGATATAAACTAAATCATCTGGGCCAATATTTCACTCACATCTGTGAGCTCTGAAAGAATATCTTCCTCACAAATAGTGGAACATATCCACCACAGTAGTCTTCATCTATTGTCACATGATCTTCATAAAAAACATCTGATATCAACCTGCACATAAACAATGTTATGATATAAATTGAATCATCTGGGCCAATCTTTCACTCACGTCTGTGAGATATGAAAGAATATTTGCCCTCAGTTTAGAACATCAGCAATGGGATATCTGCCCTATTCTTCTCAAACAAGGAAGAAGGATTGTTTCTAATT
>JASDQU010371787.1:94655-104943 GCA_032191745.1 Picea mariana | reverse complement strand
CCCCCCCCCCCCCTCTCGGTGTATTCGGTGTGTCCAATAATTGGTATCAGAGTAGACCTTCATTATAAGCCTTAAAAATCTTGGAGGAGATATATGGACACACAAATGGATGATGAAGTTCCAATCCTTGATGAGGAAAACTTTTCTACTTGGAGAATAGAAATGAGAGTGAATTTAAAGGAAATGGGATTGGGTATTTGGAAGGCAACCATTGGTGGATCAGTTTTTTTGAAAAATAAGTCAAAGTTTGCATCTCAAAGGGAAGGAAATAAGAACGATGCATTGGCTCTCAAGACCATTCTTAGTGGAATCTCAAGTCCTATCAAAGAGAGCATGGGACAATGCACTTCCACCAAGGATATATGGCTAAAGCTAGAGGAAACACACCAAAGAAAGAAGGAAGATATTGAATACAACTCCGTCAAGATCAATAAAGGTAAAGAATCTTCAAAAACTCTTGATTGCATTATTTCTACGTGTGATGATGTTGGCAAAACGGAAGATCTTGAAGAAATTTCAAATGAAGATAAAGAATCATGTGATGATGTTGGCAAAAAGGAAAATCTTGAAGACATTTCAAATGAATGTAAAGAATCTTCAAAAACTCTTGATTGCAATAATTCAAAATGTGATGATGTTGACTATTTCTCTACAAGTAAAGAAGAAAATCTAGAAATGGTTTGTGTAGAGTTTGATGGTAGTTATCCCATGGAAAGAATAGAAGAAGAACTATCAGAACTTCAAAATAAAGTTGAGTGCGGTCTATATGAATACAAATCTGATCATTATTATATAGACTATAGCTATCTTTCTTATAACACTAAAAATTTTCTTAAGAAGAGTCAAAGGCACATATTGAAGTTAAAGGAAATGCTCAAAGAACAAGAAGAGAGTAAAAAGACTCCATTAGAAGAAAAGGAAGAAAATATCATAAGACTAAATAATGAAAAAGAAGATAAGAAGGTAGATGATGAGATTAGCAAAAGTCTTGAAATTATTGTCCATCTCAAGACCCAAATTGAAGAAGCCAAAAGGGTAGAAGAACTATTGAAGAATCAAGTAAATGAAAAGAAAGAGTCATGTCATAAGTTAGAAGCTGAAGTTGTTGATCTTAGAAAGAAAGTGGAAAAGTCAAACAATTTCTTGAATAGATCAAAAATCTTGAATGAGATCTTGGAAAGTCAAAGATCACCAAATGATAAATCAGGTCTTGGATACAAGAGGGAAGCTACACATGTTGAAGCAAGCACCTCAAAGAAGCATGAGAAAAGTCCCTCACTCTCAAAAGATGAAGACAATGTTGCAAGTCAACCATCTACACAAGGCAAGGAAAATTTCAAAATAACAAAGCAAGGACGACATCAAGAAGCCATATTTACACCTCAAAAGGGATGGACACCAAAGAAAAGGTACGAAAGTGTTTTTCACGGTCAATGTTATTCATGTAATAAATATGGTCACAAATATTTGGGTTGCAGATCTTATGCAAGGAGAAATAATGGAAGATTTCATAACACCATAAGGTGTTGGAGATGTGATCAAGTAGGACACATTATTGTTCATTGTCACACCATGAGAGTATTTGTAGTGGATTTTTCCACAAATCCCAGGATTGTTGGAACACAAGAAGAAATTCCATGATGAGGACTTCATATAGCATGACTAGAAGAAGGAATGAAGTTAGGAAGGGAGACATATTTGAAAAGATGGAAGTTCATAGCTCAAGTTCTGAGAAGCAAGGACACCTTCAGTAGTGGGTGAAGAAGATTAAACAACCAGAGCATAATGGAAGCCTTAAAGGAAGCTTAAGTGTGTCATCTTCAAAAGAATACGCGGGTTACAGTGGTAACATTCACATACATAGGCAGGTTGACCTTGAATAGGTCGCGTACATACGCAAGATTTATGTGCAACAGGCTGTGTATATGTGGTAAAGCCTTGGGAAAATGGCTATGCACAAGGGTTGCAGCTTGATGTGATGATATAACTTCTGTTGCGGGATCTAACATTGTTTGTTATAGGATATAACATAGTTTGTTGCAGGTGCTCATGATTACATGATGGCATAAATGTTTGTATGTATGATGGTGATATATGGTTGAGTGATGAAAGACTATATTCGATGCATGGTACTAACCCTTGAGTATGGATTGAGTCATTTTCTGTTGAAGAACAATTTTGGTTATGACAGTGAAGTTATGGCAATTTGGTTATGAGATATATCATGATGATGCTAGCTAGAGATGGCATTGATATATTGAAGCACACTTCTAGTACATGTTGGATTCATAATATATTTTTTGTAGTGAATGGAGGTTGAGGTTGATCTGTTGTTGTGCATGGCTTGTACATATTTGAGTTTCATTGAAATATCTTATGATATATTATTGAAACATCTATGTTGGATATCTTGGTGCATGCATTTGGCATATGGTTGGACTACATATTGGGACATGTAGTTGGTGAGTTGATGAGGTGATCATGTTGTACATTATTGACGAGTCTGATCTATAGTTGATGCATGATTGGTACACTTCTAGTACATTGGTAGAGGCACCTACTAGCATTTTGATTGGCACATGTTTTGTGGTGGATTTGGCATACATGTATGAGGATTCATTTTGTTGTGGTATTGGTGCATGGTTGATGTACTTGCTTGGCACAAGTGGTGATACATGTTGATGTACATGTTTGCTACACTCATAGATGGTATATGTTTGGATGATAGTACTTGGCTAAAAGTACACCATTGGTATGACTTGATTAGCATATGGTTTGATAACATGATGTATTGGATAATATAAGACACTTGATTGATTGAGATATATGGTTGTGACACTTGGTTCATGGTGGAGGCATATCATGAGTGATATGAAGCACATGGTTGACATGCTGGTAGAGGCATATGGTTGATACATGCCATTGATGATATATTTTGGAACATTGTATGGAGTTTATGTACATGGGAGTTGTGCATGTTTGGAACACAATATGGCAGAGGATGTACCTGGTTGATAATTTTGTTCATGATTCTCTATTTCATTGTTGACATTTCTTTTGCTTCATGATGTATGGTATGGCACAAGTTTGATGCATGGACAGGTCCAAGGATCGTCATATAAAGAGCAATTGATATATGATTTAGTTGAGCAGTAGCATTTGCAGCAGAAGTATATTGCAGTGGTAGCATATTGTTCATATTTCAAAGAAGATAGGGGAGACATGCCCATAGGGGGAGTCATTCTTCTTCCCATAATTCCAGGGGGAGCGATGGTCACAGGGGGAGCATGAGCGATGTATCTTCAACATTACATCAAAGTGATATCCCTTGTTCAAAAGGGGAGAGATTATTCATAGGAAGATCAAAATCATTCGGGCAGAGGGAGCATCCCCAAGGAGAGTTCAAGCAGGGGGAGCAGCCCCAAGGAGAGAACGACCATTTGTCGTTGATGTCAAAGGGGGAGAGATAGTCACATTGATGTGATTGATGACTATTGATGTAGAAGAAATGTTTTTTCTACATGTTGACATCAATGATTTGTGTTGACATCAATGTTGGTATTGCCATCAATACCAAAGGGGGAGATTGTTGGATCATGTTGTCATTGATGCCAAAGGTTTGATTAATTAATGTCAAAGGATTGATGTCAAATGATTGATTGATGTCAAGGGATTTATTGATGCCAAAGGATTGATCGATTTATTGATTGATTGATGTCAAGGGATTGATTGATGTCAAAGGAACAATGTCTTAGCATACTAATGTAATATGTATTGTCCTTTATGTGAATGGATAGATGTCAAGTGGAATCATAGTCATATGATGATGAATATGTATCAATGGGTTGTCATTGATATGATGCTTAGTTGAATATGGATCAATGAGTTGTCATTAATATGATGCATAAATGAAGATGGATCAATGAGTTGTCATTGATACATGATGCAAATATGAAGATGGATCAATATGGTTTCTTTGATATATGATGCATAGTTGGATTGATGATGAATCATTATTGTCTTATCATGGTTGACGAGGAGTACAAATGGATGAACTCCGAAGTGGTCCCCTTATGGTGAAATCCCTCATGGGAAGACGCTTTGTGGTTGATTTATCCTTGAAGTATGGTTGCATAACCCATTCTTAATTGTGGAATAATGAGATGAAGATCAATAAATTTGTCAGTAAAACTATCCTAGTTGGATAATGTTTGTCATTCCATTTCTAATGGTATGTGGAATGTCACATAACTCCTCACGGTTTGAGTGTTATGTCCTTACGAAGTTGGAGGACCCTCATATGATGGCTTGAAGCCCCAAAAGGTCAAATAAGTCAAAATGCCTACAAAGAAGATAGTATTTAAATAGAGTGAAGTGATTATTTAAATAATAAAGTAAAGTGACAAAGTCAAGGAAGATTATTTTAATGATCAAATAAATGGAGAAATTTCTATTTATGGAAAGTAGTTATGAGAAAGTTAGCACTAAAATGTGGAAAGAGGGTTAAGTTGTCAAGTGGCTATTGGATACATGGACAAGTGGAAAATTGGGAAAAGTTGAACATAAGTGACTATGTGGAAAAAGTGGCTATGAGGGCCAAGTGACCTAGAAGATGCTTCTAAGGAAGCTACTTAGAGAGTATAAATAAGAGGCAAGGGTCTCTTGTGAAATGCATCTCTTGAGCATGTATTGAAGATCTATTCTAAGAGAGAGATGATCTGGAGGATCTCATGGACGCATCAAAGTTTCGGTAAGTCTGATATCATGAAGGAAAAAGTTTTGGAAGTTCAGAAACCCTAGTTTCTAATGTATACGCGGGCTGTAGTGAACCAGGGCACGCACATACGCGGGTTGCAATGATCCAAGGCGCATACATATGTGGGATGAATAAGGAAAGAGTGTGTATAGTGGATAAATTCATGAATACTTGTCTGTGATCTGGTTCCAGGCTCTTGAAGACTAAATTAGGTTCCAAATCTGCATTCTATGGGATCAGATCTGCCATAGAAACTCTGGTATGGTTACATTGTTGTCTTGATGGATAGTCTTGCTTGTTGTGTGGTGAATGCTTAAAGAATTCTTGGTTTGGTTGTTGTGATTTGGTTTGTGTTGGTTGATGGAGTGAGAAGCACTCTTATGATTCATTTCTGATATGATTGTTATAGTATGTTGATTGCTTATACATGATTGAGTAGCATTCATATTGTATGGTTGAGGAGCATGAGTAAGTTGTTGGAGAGGTTGGATGTGTTGTGATTGGTTATGGGTCAGATTGTAAAGTGAGAGACATAAGAGAATGTGATTGAAGGTTGCAGAGAATCTGAGTTCATCTTGAAGAGAAAACCCTAAGTAACTCAGAAGTGATACTCATGTTGTAGTACAGATCGGTCACGTACATACGCGAGTTGTACTACTGGTAGGATGTGCACATATGCATGTTGCACTACCGAAAGGTCGTATGCCTATTGACATATTGGTATCTGTTGAGGATTGTTTCCTCATCTCAATTGGTGTTGAGTGTGTAAGTTGAGCATTGCATTATAGAGTTGGTGCTCTTGTAGAGTTGTACTCTATTCAGTTGTTGTTGATAACCCAAGGATTGTAGTCCGTAACAAAAAGAAAATTATACATACATCTTGTGTTCTTTGTGTTCCTTGTGGTGATGATTTATTGATGACATATGTTGTTGATTTATGTTGTTCATACATGTTCACATTTAATTGGTTATAAAAGACATTAGAAAGTAATGAATAAAATGGTGATTGCTAACTAAGGAGTTTTGTGTAAGGGGAAGTTTGGGAAAAGAGCCCTACACTGTTCACCCCCCCTCTCAATGTAGTTGGTGTGTCCAATACATGGTGTACGCAGGCTCATCCTATCAGAGTTAGACACTTCAACATGGGAAACTTCATCACTTTGGTGTTTAAACCACCTTCCTACCTCCTCGATTTTTTCCCGGAGTCCTAGAGTTCTAAATTTTTAGAATTCTCGCCATGTACTCTGGCCCTCAGTGCTTCGGAATTTGGCCTGTGCATCAACATGTCAAATCTCCTGGAGCCCCGAAGTCCTAGACTTCCTTGCCACATACTTTGGCCTTTGGTGATTCGGGATTTTGTCACCCCTTGTGCCTTACATTTCCTGGAGTAGGACTTCGTCAAAGTACTTAATACTAATTGATCAAACAATTGACAAAGGACCCTAACGGATCCTCATATCAATGACTCACATTTCTCTCGAATTCTTCCCCACAATCCAATGGTTAGCGAGATTTCGCCACTTCGGGGAGTCGCAAGTTCATGACCCTTACCATTCTTAACCCTTCAATTCCCCTAAGGGTTACCTTCCGAAGGGGTCATAAAGTGGGAATAAATTCTCACTCCCGGTTAATCATACCACTTACCCTGTCCTTCCACTATACTCGATATAATGGTTAAGAGAGATCCTGAAGAATTCTCAAATCACGGCTCACATTGCTTTGCAAGTTTGGCATTCAGGATATCTGACTGCTTCAAAATCTTGTACACCCAAAGTGGGTCAACGTCGAATGACTGTGGCTCACATCCGACAGTCAAGAAGGGTTCTGAAGTTTCTTAGATCAACGGTTGAAAAGGATTACTCGATCTAATAGTTATGACATGCCCCAAAATGTAAATGGACAACTATGATAGAATGATCCTTTTTACAAGGAGTCTTCTCTTTAGGTAAAAATTTGCTCCTTTATCACATAGTTCAGGGTTCCTGGGTCCCGGTCATATGTAACTCCTAGTGGCTCGAGGGCTCAAGGAAGTGAGTGCTTACTAGAGGTAATAATCCCACAGTTTTGGGTTCATGATCACCTAGAAACACTATTTGTCCTAGAAGGCTATGTTGCATAGCCTTAACTAAGAATTGATTCAACCCATGAAATTTTGGACATACAGCTTCAGACATGAGGTCTACTTGCCATTTTCCCCAAATTCATTTAAACCCCATTAGTAACATTTATCTCTGGCTAAGCAGGATTTAAAACAGAAATCCATTGACGAAATATGATATTCGAACTTTACTTTGAATTTCCAGTCAGCCAGGTCATCCAAATCACAATTATCTAGCATCCAAATAAGATACAATGTCATTCCATCATCCCTATATATCAAGGATGTATATTTATAATGAAAATATAGGCATTCAATTGACATGCATTTCAATTCAATTATATAGAGTCTATTAAATACTAATTTGTATTGTAAGTTAGAGCTACCAAATTGATTGTGGGTGTTCTCATTTCCACCTAATTGTAGGCTCGGATGCATTCACTCTAGCACTCTGTCCACCACCATGCCAAGTCATGATACCACTAGGGAGTTCTCTCTTTTCCTCGGTTCTTCCGCAAAATCCTAGAGGTCACTCTCATTTTCCCACAGAAGGCTAGCAGTCTCGTTTTATGTCCACCAAGCAAGGGAGCCTATCATGATCGTTCACTCAATTACGCAGCTCCATTTATCAACTTGATTAGAAAACACTATCCAGTCTCTCTTGTAACCATAAAAACTTAATTTTTCAGTTCTTCTTCTGAACTAGAGAGCCTCATGTGTTATCCTTCTTTCTTAATGGTCCTCAGACCCATTCGTGTGTCTCTTCTTCTTCTCAGGTGTTTTTCTTCCCCCGATGCAACTCTCTTTTTCTTGTCTACCTTTTTTTTTGTATGCTCTTGCATGCCTCCTCCCCCCATGAATGTTTTGGACCTGTCCTCTTCCTTCTGACAAAAGCAACTCGGGTCAATCTAGACCTACAGGAATACTGCACTATGTGGTACTTCAGGCTAGCAGTTTATGTCTTTTCAGTCAAGCCCTCCATGATTTCATTCATTGGGGTAGTTGGTTGTTCAACCACCAATCCTTTTCTCATTAACTGATTTTTCCTTGGGATTAGGATGAGGCTTATTATTCTAGATCAAATATTTTAACAAAGAGGATTGGGTCATATTGGCATAATGAACCCTCTCTTTAGGTTTCCTCACTCTTTCTTCTAGTGGTATCATGGCTAGTACTTCAAGGATTCACCCCCACAGTCAGTTGTTGGCAATCTAAAAAATAATGCATTTACATTGYTCACATGCCATGGCATGGTAATCATAAGTAATGATTAATTAYAAGMTAKGSGAAACATGGGTGTTATAATCCCCTCCCCCTTCAAAGGAACATCRTCCTCRATTTTCTTTCTCATAACACTTCCCATGCCTTTKTCATTCARTTTCTTCATTAATMTTGATCCTWTTTCTTGGTCTGGTCCTTTCYARACCCTTGGCCTTCGTCACCTGTGCAATTTTATGGATCTACATCCAGTTGGTTTTCTTACTAACTTGGCCCATTTCTTTCCTTGACATACCCATTGTGTGCATGATTATAATCAATAGTTTACAAGAATTATCAAAGTCTCTTCTTCCTTGCAGTCACTCACCCTCCAGGCCCAGGCTTAGGAGTCCCCTTCTCTGCTATATAGTCCCCCGGGAGATCCATATTGCCTTGCCAAGGTTTCTCACACAAGAAGAGTTCTAGAAACTTCATCAAGCCTTACTTTTGAGGCATCCCTCTAACTTCTCTGTCGATGGGTCCCTTCGGCTTATGTTACCACAACACATCATATTATAAGGAGATCATGGCTTACCACAGGGTTATCATGTCACAATAGTATCCTTTTTCATGATTTCCATCTTGACATTCATTCTCTGTCCCTCCAAGACAAAATTTTTGTCTCACATGTATCACATGCACACATTAACTATGAGATATTATCGTCAATTCCAATTTAGAATTTTCCTGCAAATTTCACATTTTATTTTCTGGTCTGATCCACAGAGGAACCATATTCACAAATATGATATTTTCCTTCCCACTATGGTTTGGCTCAGTAAGCATTGGTCTTCCTTATGGGCTTATTTCTGCTACCATATCCAAGACCCTTCTTCCTGCAACTCCATCTTCACATAGCCAAAAAAGTTGTTAGCTCTTGTGCACATCATATATTCAAAATTGTGCATACTAACAATCAAATCATTTTCATTTATTAAATGGTACAAAGAAAAAGGAACTATTATTATTTATGCATGCATCATTTCATCATACCAAATTTTCCAAATGAAATTCAAATATCAAATGGATTTAATCAATGTGTCAATGTTCATGATCACATTCATACCCAATGCACCCTTGAATTGATTTCAAGTTTTTCCACACTTTATGACAACCACTTTGACATAGTGTGTTGTAGCTCAACCAACCTCTTCACCATAAGTCTTATTTATTCTCGTTCATTATTGCAACAGGAAGGTGCTTCCTGCTACAAAATGATCGTGTCCTCAATTTAACATATTATAATATGAAACCCAAGTTGAATATGGTTGCATCTAAACATTTTTTTACTTACTGGTAATCAGTGGTGCCAATACTCATGGCCACTCACTTCCTTTCTTTCTCACCTTTACAATTCAGGTAGAGTATTGGAAGGTTCTCCTTCCTTAATGGGAAATCTATTGTCTTCCCTCTAATGTAAGCATTTGTTTCCTCAATGCATTCAATTCAATGTGTTGCCTATGATCACTTTTGTTCCCAATCACTCTTGATTGGTCAATGTACCCATGACAATACTTATTCAAGAATTATTTTTTTCTTGCAAGGATTTTAAATCATCCTTGACTGGCATAGATTTCCTCTCTTTATTATTCAGATTCTTGTTTCATGAATCTTACCCTGCTTGGGTAGAAATGGCATACAACAGCCACTCAAAATTATTTGCATATCATTAAGATAATGAAATCTTTTAAGAAGGGATTCTTACCAAATCCCTTTCCATTCCCCTGTCATATGAGCATGAGATATTTTATACCTGTTTTGGTTGTTAGCACCCTCTTTTACATTACCTCATTAGTGGTGCTTCATGGGATCCCAAAGCCCTTCAACAATACTTTAACAACAACCTTCTCGTAGTCATCCTCTGCTTGAGGTTGTCCATCATTGGAAACTATCTTTCCCAATAGTTCCAATCATTTCCTACACAAACATGCATTATCACATTCAAAGTTATTCCAGTGGTCATGTTGATTAAAATGCATGTATATAAATTAGTAAAACATTTTCAGATATGCCCCAACATATCTCTATACACTCTACCACATTACCCTTAATGTTTTCATGAGTGTAATCACAATCCAATTTTCAGTTGTAACTATAGTCATACAACTATAAACATCCTCATGCTAAAAAAAAATTACATGTATCAGCGTATCAGTTTCTCTATCTAGAGAACTACA
>JASDQU010371787.1:69661-84991 GCA_032191745.1 Picea mariana | reverse complement strand
GAACATCGTCCTCAATTTTCTTTCTCATAACACTTCCCATGCCTTTGTCATTCAATTTCTTCATTAATCTTGATCCTATTTCTTGGTCTGGTCCTTTCTAGACCCTTGGCCTTCGTCACCTGTGCAATTTTATGGATCTACATCCAGTTGGTTTTCTTACTAACTTGGCCCATTTTTTTCCTTGACATACCCATTGTGTGCATGATTCTAATCAATAGTTTACAAGAATTATCAAAGTCTCTTCTTGCTTGCAGTCACTCACCCTCTAGGCCCAGGCTTAGGAGTCCCCTTCTCTGCTATATAGTCCCTCGGGCGATCCATATTGCCTTGCCAAGGTTTCTCACACAAGAAGAGTTATAGAAACTTCATCGAGCCTTACTTCTGAGGCGTCCCTATGACTTCTTTGTCGATGGGTCCCTCCGGCTTGTGTTACCACAACACATCATATTATAAGGAGATCATGGCTTACCACAGGGTTCTCATGTCACAATAGTATCCTTTTTCATGATTTCCATCTTGACATTCATTCTCTGTCCCTCCAGAAATTTTTTTTTGTCTCACATGTATCACATGCACACAGTAACTATGAGATATTATCATCAATTCCAATTCAGGATTTTCCTGCAAATCTGTCACCCACTGATTTCCAAATTTCACATTTTATTTTCTGGTCTGATCCACAGAGGAACCAGATTCACAAGTATGAGATTTTCCTTCCCGTAGTGGTTTGGCTCAGTAAGCATTAGTCTTCCTTATGGGATTACTTCTGTTGCCATATCCAAGACCTTTCTTCCTGCAACTCCATCTTCACATAGCCAAAAAAGTTGTTAGTTCTCATGCACATCATATATTCAAAATTGTGCATACTAACAATCAAATCATTTTCATTTATTAAATGGTACAAAGCAAAAGGAACTATTATTATTTATGCATACATCATTTCATCATACCAAATTTTCCAAATGCAATTCAAATATCAAATGGATTTAATCAATGTGTCAATGTTCATGACCACATTCATACCCAATGCACCCTTGAATTGATTTCAAGTTTTTCCACACTTTATGACAAGCACTTTGTCATAGTGTGTTGTAGCTCAACCAACCTCTTCACCATAAGTCTTATTCATTATCGTTCATTATTGCAACAGGAAGGCGCTTCCTGCTACAAACTGATCGTGTCCTCAATTTAACATATTATAATATGAAACCCAAGTTGAATATGGTTGCATCTAAACATTTTTTTCCTTACTGGTAATCAGTGGTGCCAATACTCATGGCCACTCACTTCCTTTCTTTCTCACCTTTACAATTCAGGTAGAGTATTGGAAGGTTCTCCTTCCTTAATGGGAAATCTATTGTCTTCCCTCTAATGTAAGCATTTGTTTCCTCAATGCATTCAATTCAATGTGTTGCCTATGATCACTTTTGTTCCCAATTACTCTTGATTGGTCAATGTACCCATGACAGTACTTATTCAAGAATTTTTTTTTTCTTGCAAGGATTTTAAATCATCCTTGACTGGCATAGATTTCCTCTCTTTATTATTCAGATTCTTCTTTCATGAATCTTACCCTACTTGGGTAGAAATGGCATACAACAGCCACTCAAAATTATTTGCATATCATTAAGATAATGAAATATTTTAAGAAGGGATTCTTACCAAATCCCTTTCCATTCCCCTGTCATATGAGCATGAGATACTTTATACATGTTCTAGTTGTTAGCACCCTCTTTTACATTACCTCATTAGTGGTGCTTCATGGGCTCCCAAAGCCCCTTCAACAATATTTTAACAACAACCTTCTCGTATTCATCCTCTGCTTGAGGTTGTCCATCATTGGAAACTATCTTTCCCAATAGTTCCAATCATTTCCTACACAAACATGCATTATCACATTCGAAGTTATTCTAGTGGTCATGTTGATTAAAATGCATGTATATAAATTAGTAAAACATTTTCAGATATGCCCCAACATATCTCTATACACTCTACCACATTACCCTTAATGTTTTCATGAGTGTAATCACAATCCAATTTTCAGTTGTAACTATATTCATACAACTATCAACATCCTCATGCTAAAAACATTTACATGTATCAGCGTATCAGTTTCTCAATCTAGAGAATTACAATAGACAACAAGAAAGGAGTCAATGGACCCTCCCCTTTTTTTTCCAACTCCTTCTACACATCCCTGGACTTCCAGCCCAACTGAATTATTTTCCAAGGCCTCACTACCTTGACTTAACATGGCTTAACCAAGCCTATTCATTCAAACATACTTATTTATTTATTTTTCTTTGCTTTCACAACTGTTCCCTTTTGAGATTCATAACTATGTTAAGCAAATCAGATTTTAAAGTGAGAAAATTATTCCTCCTTTTCTCCTTCTTTGCTTATGCAATCTACTCCCTGCTCTTTTCCTTGAAAAATATTGGTTAGGTTCACCTTAAACTTCTTGGATAAATTAGCATGCTACAACAACAAGCTTTTTGTTCCCAATGAATTATGAACCTATGCATTGTGCACATTACCATTTAGTTATCAGAATGTTCAATGTTCATTTTTTAGTCTTACATTCATGCATTATTTTTTAGAATGTAATCCAGGATATATATATATATACTCTCCTTCTTTGCTTATGCAATCTACTCCATGCTCTTTTCCTTTAACAATCTTCGTTAGGTTCACCTTAACCTTCTTGGATAAATTAGCATGCTACAACAACAAGCTTTTTGTTCCTAGTGAATTATGAACCTGTGCATTCTACACATTACCATTTAGTTATCAGAATGTTCAATGTTCATTTGTTAGTCTTCCATTCATGCATTATGTTTTAGAATGTAATCCATGATATATATATATATATATATATATATATATATATATATATATAGAGAGAGAGAGAGAGAGAGAGAGGCTTGCAACACATTTCCCAATTCTCAGTCGTCATTACGGTTGTGAATTTGTCCTCCTGACAAAGTCTTTACACAGTTCCTCCACACGGAACTCCTTCAGCATGCAAATTCCTTATTTCATATCCATCACTATCTGTGATGGCCTCAACCTTGAGTCAACTTCAGCTTTATTATTTTAGTTGTTTACCAAATATTCCATAAGGAATATAAACTTGTATTCTTATGATGCATTATGCTTTCATGCACAGTGTTCTTACTACATGCTTCAACATATTGTGTGTCTACTATAGGCACACTTATAGTTGTATTTTCTATATCTATTGAAATTTAGTTAGTTCATGATTGTTCATGACCATTTACATCCATTCTTTAAAATATTAATAAGGTTTCCTTTTATCATGACAATAGGGCATTCCTGCTCATTCACTCTTTCATCAATTTATACTAGCCTTCCCCGAGGGAATGGAACACATTCCCCTCAAGCCATAATTCAAAACAAAAATTTCATGACTCTTCATAATAGAGTCAACCATGCATCCATGGTATTCATTCATTCTTGGCAAGTTCAATTATTTCCTTACATTTCACTCATTTAGGCAATCACATCGTGCCTTTAGTATACATATACTCATACATCATACATGTGTATCACTTGGAAATTTTATATCATTCATTCATATCTATTTGGTTTTAATATCAGTCTTCATATAAATCAACATTACAAAGCATTGAATCCATGCACTCAAGCATATACAAACATAGCTAAACATTCATCATGCAAGCCCATTGCTTCACCTTTTCCATGTCATTCATACACATGGACATATCAAACTTCCAGATCCTTCTCCCAAGGATCTTACTACCATTCTTATGACAAGACTCATAGATATATTCAACACTAATCTTCCCTCTCTGTTGAGAGCTTGTAGTCATTCATAGGATATCCACATGGCAAGTTTAACAGACATAATCAGAATTATGTCCCCCTTTCCATAAGACAACAACCAGCAAGAAGCAGTTCTTGCCTCAACTACTATAAAATTATTCAACAACCCATAAATACCATCTGGGCAATTCCAATAGTGCCCAAGGCAATAAGATAGATTATCAATCTTCTTTTTCATGCCTCAAACCATTTTTGGTTAACAGACCTTTCTATCAAGGGAATTATTTTATAGATTCCCTCTCACTACTACTTGAGCATACCAAGCCTTACCTTATATGGATACCATACACCTCTGGATGTCAACCTGGCCCATTGGTCAACTAGAAGTGCCCCAACACTTCCTTTACCACACTTGGGATCAACATTTCATTAACCATTATACATTTATCCTCAGAGTGTAATATACAATCAATATCATCGACACTTTACGTATGTTGCTATAATCAAATCATCACTAACCATATGGTCTATGACATCACCATATTTTACATCCAATAATAAACTATAATAAGTCTATATGCATCAAGCATTTAACCCATGCCTATAGTGCAGACGTATTCCACTTGCTTACCTCTTTCATTCTCATGCATAGCCACACCCTTTAAGTTAATAGGGTTTGTTGGCCCTCGACCAAGTTTTATGGAAACGTTGGTCGTGTTTGACCATTTTTTAGACTTCGACAGAATGGTCGAAGACGGAGTGCCCAGGCGAAGCGGAGATCGTGTGATCTTGCCCTTTTTGTGGGTTTTTTGTGTTTTAGGGTTTATGTAACGGGTATGGGATGTCGGCCCATGGGTTTGCCCATGTTTAGGCCCCTTTTGTAATGTATAGATAAGTAGCTAGGCGATGTAAGAAAGAGACTTAGTAGGTTGATGGCTTAGTGGTAATGTTAGCTATGTGCAAGAAGATGTGTTAAGGCTTGCAGAGCTAAGTGCAAGTGTTTTGTAAGTGCTTTGCACACAGACTGTGTAAAGGCTCTGTGCTTGGACCTAACTCGGGGAAGAAGGATCTGGCGAGGTGCACACAGATATCCTGTCCTATGCGGATTTGGATTTGTGGCTCTATGCATGTAAGAAGATTGAAGGAGACTAATAAATAAGAAGAAGAGTTAGTGGACGTAGCCCCACACTGGGGTTAACCACGTATATCCTATGTTATTGTGATTTGTGCAATGTTGTTTATGCTAGTTATGTATTTATCTCCTTAGTGCACTGATCTTAATGTGTAATAGATAGGTCTACTGATGCTTAGTGATTTATGTATGAATGAATGCTAGATCTACTCTGATGTTGTGTGCTAATGGTTAGATATGCTTAGATCTTGAGTAATACTGTGTTTTTTTGTAACGAGGGTTTAACCTGCGATGTGACTAAGGGTTCAAAGACTAATAAATGTTAATTGATAAGTTCTATGTTAAGTATTGTGATCACAGATCTGTGTCCCAGCTAGGTTGCAGACACCTGAGTCCTGCAACCCCTTCTGCCAATACCTCGGGTGAGACTTCATCTGCTTCGCAGGCATTGTCGAAAGTGTCGGTAGTTAGGGCTTTGTTGGTGCATTGTTGAAGCGTTGAACCCTAGGTCTACCCTTGTGCCAACAAATGGTTCTGTTGCCAGGACCTGAAACTGTGCTTGTTGGGAACTAAAGAAAAGAGAAAGATTTGTGCGTAGATCTGTTGTTGTAGTGCGCAGTATTCTACTTGACTTGCGAAGCTCTGTGCTAAGAGAAGGAAGCCCAATCTGAAGAAAGAGGTAAGATATTAAAGCTTTGTGCTCTGGTAAAGGTAAGATAAGTGGAATTTTTTTCTTCGAAAGTATGGATCTATGTGTGTTTGATAGATTTGGTCCTAGTCTCAAAATAGGGCACATCTAGAAGAAACAAGATTTGATATGAATAGATATGATAGAGATAGTGGAAGATATGTTATTCATATGCATAGAAAGAATTTTTGGACTAACAAATGGATGCAGGACCCTAGAAATAATTTTTGTAGGTTGTAGGTCCATCACTGTGATCCCAGTGCGTAGTACAATAAATGTTGGGGATCGTTTAAGAGAAAGAGAGGATTAACACTTTGTTATAGTTGCAGAAGACTAAGACATCTTGCTAAGGAATGCCTTGGTAGAGGTCCCATTTGTATTTGTTGTAGAGCTATTGATCATGAGGTTTTGGATTGCCTAGAATGATTGCTAAAGTTGAGAAGATGAACTTAAGACAAGCAAGCCATGAAGAAGGTCAAGAAACTAAGGATATGTTAGAGAATCAGACAGAATCAGAGACTATGTTATTAAATATGAAAGAAACATTGAATGATCATAGAGACATCAGATTACCAGACATCTTAAAAGAAAATCAGCACATAGAAACAAGAATAGGAGACTTCAACATAGACTGTGTCTTGGATGAAGAAACACGAGTGAACATTATGCCAGAAAGTACTTGGGAAATTTTGGGAAAGCCTGCTGTGATTCCTTCATTAGGAGGGATACGCTTGTTTAAAGGAAATATGATAACCTTATGTGGAAGACTTACTCGTACCTATGATTTCCCATGGAACATCGACTGAAGAAGACTATGAGGTCATTAAGTTTTTTGAGAATAGCGCTCCTTTTTCAATTTTGTTAGGAAAGACCTGGATTGAGAAAGATCGAATCCAAAGGAAAGAAGAAGAGAAATCCATAGAACAGAAAAAGCAAGAATTAAAGGACTTCATAGCTGAGAAATAGAGCGACTAGTACAAGAACAAGAGGACATGTCAAAGCAACTGAGGTCCAGAGACTTAGCTGTCAAAATTGAAAGAACACAAGAAGGCTTAAAGAACCTATCCATGAAGGAGAGAAGAGAACCTACCCTAGAAGTAGTAAGAGAAGAGATATTGCATGTGAAACTTTTGAGACAACATCAGCAATGCGAAGTTACTATGCTAGGAGAACATAAGAATACGAATGGAAAGATGAATCTAGAAACTCAAATTATGGGGAAGAAGGCCAAAAATCTCAGTAAGAAGAGAGATAAGTTAGAAATATTGCAAGAGGTTCCAGTGAAGACTTCGCAAGAAGCAGGCTTGCAGAAATTGAACATCGTTGGAATAGCAAAACAACGCAGAATGGCACTTCGACTTCGCGAAGCTATATGACCATTGGAGGCATCCCAACCATTAGAACGATGCTCCGGAATGGTTAGAAACACAATTATTATGGAAATGATCACCATGAGACCGTTGAGACCGTGCCATAATGGATGGAATCATATTGATTGAGGCTTTTCGATCCGTTGGAGGAACCCATTATGACATTGTTTATTTAATCTGTCGAATGCCTCATCGGGACCACTTTTTTCAAACTGTGATTACCTGAGCAAATAGAGAATTGATTGCTATCAATTTTTACTTTTGAGACCTTGACACCCGTTGCTTACCTTGAGCACCCGTTCGCCTACCCAAGATAATTGACCACAAGCGTGTATGTCGGGTGAACGTAGCACAATAGAGAAGTATATAGAAGAGATTTTGATAGACCTTATGGCTGAGAAGGTCATGTTCATAGGAGTACAAGCCTCATCAATGTAAGGATTGCAAGCATCCCCTTCGACTGGATGTCAATTTGGGTCATCCCGAACTGTGACAGAGAAGAGAATCAAGCACCGCGACAACCTGGTGAACGCGAAGCTCATCCTGTCGATCTTGCCCGACTACATCCCACCTCTAGTTGGTGCGGTTAGTCGTGACAATGTCCTGAGAGATTTTGAATACACACTCATCACTGCGTACCTTCTGAAGGGGATACGCGGAGTAGGACTGCAGCTAGGACTGATCCCTGATCTTAAGATCAACGATTTTAACCTGTGAGACAGAAAGAATTATGTGATGCTCACACCGCATAGGTACTTGACAAAGACGATGGGAAAGAAGCTGAAGATAGTCCCCCAGTCATGGATCAAGGAGATTGTGAGGTCCACCATCTTTAACATCATGAAGATACCCCACTTCAGCAGACATCAGGAGGTTAACGCGTGTGTTAAAATCCTCTTGTCATGCTACCATGGAGGTTATCTCTATTTGGATAGACATGTGACTGTGGATCCAGCGTTGATCCACATGATCACTGGATTGAGCATGTAGGGACCAGACCCTCACCATTTTTATCCAAGGAAGGCTGCAGATCGCTCCCTGCTGCATCGTATAAAGGAAACCTACGGTGATGTGGAGAAGGGGAAGCAGGGCTACAATGTAGCCTCCATCCAATATGGCGCAGTGCACCTAACTTTCCAGTTGATCGCTGGTAAGCTTGTCAGGAAGAACAAACCAACACAAGTCATGGGGTTTATCGTCGACCTCGCAGGAAAGTGTGTTGAAGGGATGCAGATGAATTGGGCGAGCTACCTTGTCAACGACTTGGAGAAGGATTGTAGCGAAGTGCAAGACCAAGGTTATGAATTCCACATTAGATGGTTACTCATACTCATATCATTTGTCTCTTGGAAGATGCCAGACGGAGTGACATTCCTTGAAATCGAGCCATCTGAACCACTGGCTGCGAGGTTCACCACCTTGTGGTATTCAAGCGATATGGTGAAGCAATGTCATTCAAATGTTGTCTTCCACACCTACTACCTACAGCTCACACATGCCATTGAGTCATTCCCTTGAATGACATCGAATACACTCCATAGGTTCAGGCCACTCGTGAAGTTCTGCATAGACCGCCACTTCATATACATCACCGCGTGCGAGGACAAAAACAAGGAGGAGCTGAAGTCTTACTATAAGTTGACTAAGGAAGATATGGAGGAGATAACCAAGGAATGGCCTGCAAAATTCCTTGTACCAGTTGGAGATGAAAAACTCTCTGATCTCGACCTCATCGAAAGTCTTGTGGTCACTAGGACTGAGTGTGATGGACCGCGCAGCGCTAAGAAAAATAAAAAGAAGGAAGAATTTCAGGAGATAAATAGCGCATTGAAGGAAACTGTGCCTGACTAACTTGTAGGAGGAGGAGGTGACAAAGTAAACCAAGAGGAGGAAGGGGAAGACGAGAAAAAAAGGGGCGAAGTGACACCGCTGAAATATCCCCTTACAGAGGCCGAGACATCAAAGAAAAGGAAGGTTTCTCCAAAGAAACCCTCAGGGAGAAATAATTCACGAGCCAATAAGCCTCAATCATAGAATGTGCTCACAGTGGATGATATTGACCTCATCATCACAGCTGTAGTAGATGCTTCGGAGGATATTTTGCAGCGAAACGAAGCAAAGAAGGAGACAATGTATGACAGAATCAAGGCAGAGTTGAAGGGGGTACAACAAGATCTCTATTTGAGCCGCGCAGTGTCTACTACGCCATTGTCATCAGAAGGTATAGAATTGGGAGATGAGCCTGCCCAACTACGCAGAATAGCAGATGCGAAAGAGGCTTTCTTCGACGTGTACAGGAAGAAAAAGAGCAGGCCATGGAGGCCTTGAAGAAAGAAAATGAGGAAGCCCTAGAGCAATGTCAGGTTGCATAGCAAGAGAAAGATGACCTCCGGGCGAAGTTTGAAGAGGACAGAGAGAAGATCCAGAAAGAAAAAGAACAGCTGCTCGCAGAGTAGTCAGGGGTTAGAGAAGCAATAACTAGAGCACTTTGATCTGTGTCGGGCCTGGCATAGATGGAAGAAGAGATAGTTGAAATCCAAGTGGGGAAGATCATTGAAGCCATTCATCAGCTTCAAGCAAGAGTAGCAGAGTTCGAACTACAAGCAGTGTCGATCACTCCGCAAGAAGTGTGATATCAAAGGGAAGAAACTGTCAGGAGCGCAGTAGAAAGAATCAAGGTATTGTCTTCAAAATGGAAGCAATTAAGTAACCTAAGTTCATAGACCTATGACCACCTTGCAGAAGACCCAGAGCTGAGGATATTGGAGGCACAGCTCTAGGAGGAGAAGCAGCAGGCATCGACAATGCAAGCACAACTGAAGTAGATTACGGTCATTGAGAAGATGAAGAGATCGAAGGAGGAATGTGCAGTTCAGTAGTAGGTCATTGCTATCCAAAGCAGAGTGATGGAGGTGACACAGCGACTCCAGCCAGTGCAGGATGAAGCCCGAACCATTTTTGAAGAAATCGAGGGACAAGGATCACAGCTGGAACACGTCGTCGCAGTAGTGGAACAATGCCTGAAAGGGCTTGTCACCAAGAAAGTCATTTAGGAGTTCACTGAGCAGGAGGCTATGGAGAAGCAGCAAGTCGAGGCAGCTCGAGCTAATCTTGAGGCCTTTGAAGCAGTATTCCCCATATCATAGTGACTTGAGACGAGTCACAGGTGAGTTTTGGGGGCCTGTTGGCCCTCGACCAAGTTTTGTGGAAACGTTGGTCGTGTTTGACCATTTTTTAGACTTCGACAGGTTGGTCGAAGATGGAGCACCTAGGCGAAGTGGAGATCACAGGATCTCTCCCTTTTTTTGAGATTTTTGGGTTTTAGGGTTTATGTAATGGGTATGGGATGTCAGCCCATGGTTTTTCCCATGTTTAGGCACCTTTCGTAATGTATAAATAAGTAGCTAGGCGATGTAAGAAAGAGACATAGTAGGTCGATGTCTTAGTGCTAATGTTAGCTATGTGCAAGAACATGTGTTAAGGCTTGCAGAGCTAAGTGAAAGTGTTTTATAAGTGCTTTGTTCATAGAGTGTGTAAAGGATTTGTGCTTGGACCTGACTCGGGGAAGGAGGATTTGGTGAGGTGTGCGCAAATATCCTGTCCTATGCGAAGCTGTCTTTTTGGCTCTGTGCATGTCAAAAGATTGAAGGAGACTAATAAAGAAAAAGAAGAGTTGGTGGATGTAGCCCCACATTGGGGTGAACCACGTATATCATGTGTTATTGTGCTTTGTGCAATGTTGTTTATGTTCGTTATGTATTTATATGCTTAGTGCACTGATCTTGATGTGTAATAGATAGATCTACTGATGCTTAGTGCTTTATGTATGAATGAATTCTATATCTACTCTGATGTTGTGTGCTAATAGTTATATATCCTTAGATCTTGAGTAATATTGTGTTTTTATGTAATGAGGGTTTAACCTGTGATGTGAATAAGGTTTGAAAGACTAATGAATGTTAATTTCTAAGTGCTCTGTTAAGTATTTTGATCATAGATCTGTGTCCCAGCTAGGTTGCATATGCCTGAGTCATGCAACCCCCCCTGCCTCTTCCTCAAGTGAGACTTCATCTGCTTCGCAGGTGTTGCCGAAAGGGCCGGTAGTTAGGGTTTTGTTGGTGTGTTGTTGAAGCATTGAACCCTGGGTCTGCCCCTGTGCCAATAGGAATATACACCCCCTTAACACAACCATGAACTTGCTCATGTCACTTCACTTCTTCCATGAGGTTTATTCTCAATCCATATGACTCCCTTTTTTTTACTCTGCAAAAAGAGATTATCCCGATAGTAGGTTTTCAATTATGATAGGTCAAGTAAGATGACCTCACATATTTCCATAAGGCCTCTAGACATGGAGAATTATACTCACAAGGTCAAGTCTCGTATTTAAGCAACAAATGTAATTAACAAAGGCTTCATAAGCCCACATTTGTAGACAACCTTACCACCTCTTTAGTCCATTCACATCCAAATCTTTTTATTAGTGCCTATCATCATAATCCCACTCCTGTAGGAGTAGTTATCATTCTACCAAAGAAACAATATGCTCCCTCTACTACATATCCTCCTGTAACTTTTTTGTTGTAAGAATTTTCCAAAAGGAAACCTCAACCAAGGGGCTTGTGCAGATAATAGATAAACTTTTCCAACACAAGAGAACTTTTCTAATAGGCTCGTTTTTGCCTTGTTATACCAGTCATGTGGCTGATTTATGTCCCATCCAGGCCTAGTGTTTAAATATTTCTATGATATATAGGGTAGGGTAGGGTTCCCTCCCCCTTAAAGTTTTATTAAGAAAATAAATTTATTTGACTCTTTCGCGGGCCCAAGCAAGTGAAGTGTTGTTTCTTTCTCTGATACCAATATGTCACACACCCAACCCCCTAAGTAGCCTTTTAAGGGATGGGGGTATAATTTTTCACCTTCCTACAACTTCTTTGAGTTCCTTGAATAAGGGCACCATTTCCTTCTACTCTCTAAGATCTTTCCAATGACTATAAACTCGTCCAAAACCGAGTTCTGATTTGAAATTTATGGCTCTCTGAACTTCTCGGGGTATCATTGGTCAAAGATAATGTGGCTCCACCTCATTCATACCATGCTACCTAGCATTGACACAACCTCAGTCATCATCCTCTAGCGATGACATGGCCACTGGAGGGGCGTTTGCAGGGGATATCTCTTAGACCTTCATGGGTAACAGGCCTTTGGCCCCTTTAATATTTTGGTACAGATCTACAAACATCCCAGAGACCCAAAGTCTTGGAGTCTCTTTCCTCACCGATATCCATGGTGGAGCTTTGTCCACCATTAAATATTTGAATGTTGAGATTTATCCACACTTAACTCATGGTTTAGACTTGCATGGGGTTGGGGGTCCTACACCTCACTTGCGACCAATCCCATGATGCCACGTGAAATTATCCAGGCATGCCACATCATCATGGTTTATGTGGGCTCATCCAATCAGAGTTGGACACTTCAACATGGGAAACTTTGATGCTTCGACACTTTGGCGCTTCGAAATTTAAACCACCTTCCTATATCCTTGAGCTTTTCCTGAAGTTCTAAAGTTCTATAACTCTCACCACGTACTCTGACCTTCGATGCTTCAGAATTTGGCCTGTGCACCAACATGTTGAATCTCTTGGAGTCTCAAAGTCCCAAAGTCTTGGACTTCCTTGCCACGCACTTCGGCCTTTGGCGATTCAAGATGTTCTCACCCCTTGTGATTTACGTGTCCCAGACTAGGATTTCGCCAAAGTACTTATGATGTCCTCCCACTAGTTGATCGAATGGTTGAGTAAGGACCCCAACAGATTCTCAGATCGACGGCTCATATTTCTTTTGAACTGTTCGCCACGATCCAATGGTTGGCGGGATTTCACCACTTCATGGATTCGTGAGTTCCTGACCCTTACCATTATTAACCCTTCAATTCCCTGAAGGGTTACCTACAGAAGGGGTCATAAAGTGGGAATGATTGATAATTGTTGGTTAATGATATCACTTACCATGTCCTTCTAATATAATCGATCTAACAGTTAAGAGAGATCCTGAAGTATTCTTAGATCACGACTTGCGTTACTTCACGAGTTTGGAATTCAGGATCTTCGGCCACTTCAAACTCTTGTACACCCAGAGTGGGTCAATGCCAAATGACCATAGCTTGCATATGACAGTCAGGAAGGTTCTTAGATCGACGGATGAGAAGGCTGACTTGATTTAAAGGTTATGACGGGCCTCGAAATGTAAATGGACAGCTACGATAGCATGATCCTTTTTACAAGGAGTCTTCTCTCTATGTAATAATTGTCTCCTTTATCACATAGCACAAGGTTCCTGGGTTCCGGTCATATGGAAATCCTATGGCTCTAGGGCTCAAGGTGGTGAGCCCTTACTAGAGGTAATAAGCTCGTGGCTTCGTGTTCATGGTCACATAGAACCACTATGTGTATCGAAAGGCTATGTTTCAAATCCTTAACCGAGAATTGGTCCAACCTGTAAAATTTTGGACATACAGGTTTATACATGAGGTCTACTTGTCATTTTCCCCAAATTCATTTAAATCCCATTAGTTACATTCCTCCCTAGCTAAATAGGATTTAAAACAGAAATCCATTGACGTAATATGATATTCGAACTTTACTTTGAATTTCCAATCATCCAGGCCATCCAAATCACAATTATATAGCATCCAAATAAGATACAATTTTATGCCATCATCCCTATATATCAAGGATGTATATGTATAGCACAAATATAGGCATAAAATCATGCATTTCAATTCAATTATACAAAGTCTATAAAATACTTATATTTATTGTAAGTTAGAGCTACCAAACTGATTGTGGGTGTTCGCCTTGCCATCCAACCATAGGCTCATATGCATTCACTCTATCACTTTGTCCACCCTCATTCCAAGCCATGATACCACTAGGGAGTTCTCTCTTTTCCTCGGATCTTCCACAAAATCCTGGAGGTCACTCTCCTTTTCCCACAGGAAGCTAGCAGTCCAGTTTTCTGTCCACCAAGAAATGGAGTCTGTCGTGATCACTCAATCAATCATGCAACTTCGTTTATCAGCTTGATTAGAAAACACTATCCAGTCTCTCCTATAACCAGAACAACTTAATTTTTCATTTCTTCTTATGAACTAAAGAGCCTCACACACTCTCCTTCTTTTTGAATGGTCCTCGGACCCATTCGTGTGTCTCTTCTTATTCTCGGGTGTTTTTCTCCCCTTGACACAACTCTCTTTTTCCTGTCTACCTTTTTTTGTATTATCTTGCATGCCTCCTCCCCCCAGGAAGGTTATGGACATATCCTCTTCCTTTTGTTAGAAGGAACTCGAGTCATTCTGGGCCTGCATGAAGACTGCATTGTGTGGTACTTTGGGATGAAATTTTTCTGTCTTCTCATCCATGCTCTCCATGCTTCCATTCATTGGGGTAGTTGTCTTTTCAACCGCCAGTCCTTTTCTCATTAACTGATTTTTCCGTGGGATCAGGATGAGGCTTATTATTCCAGATCAAATATTTCAACAAAGAGGATTGGGTCATCTTGGCATGATGAACCCTCTCTTCATTTTTTCTCACTCTTTCCTCTAGTGGTATCATGGTTAGTACTTCAATGCTTCACCCCCACAGTCAGTTGTTGGAAATCTAAACAATAATACATTTACATTGTTCACATTCCATGGCATGGTAATCATAAGTAATGATTAATTACAAGCTGGGGGAAACAGGGGTGTTACAAGAATGAAATATTATGGGTTTATATAGTCAACACGTCAATTAGATGTTATAGTCTTTGATATATTTTTCCATACTTGAGTACCAGGTTAAAAATTTCAAGTAATCCCCAATCATCTAGGGTCACAATAATCTATTCTCGAATTCTTACCAAAATAGTGAAATCCAACACTAGACTATCGATGGTATTTATGGTATGCTTTAAATCATCATAAACAAGTATGTATATCATGAAATTAATATGTGCATCCATGTTTAACTTGTCATCTCATTGCTCTTTTTTGTAACACCCCATATCCTTTGATCCTTTCCCAAGGTTTGCATGTCACCTCACATCTTGGCTTAACTCATTCTAGGAATTTCCATACACGAGGTCTTCACTTAGTGAACATGTGACATAGCACATGAATTCTTGGGATATTATAGAATACCTCTAATTTCACTAGATATTGATAAATACTTTCCCAAATCCTTTTTTTTAACCCCCATTTGAATACAATTTATAATAAATAAAAACCCTATTTTTAATAGATATCCCTTATTTCTACCAAATACCCCTTTTTATACCCCCCCAATACC
>JASDQU010371787.1:49981-60009 GCA_032191745.1 Picea mariana | reverse complement strand
CTAAAAAAAAAAAATAAAACAAAAATACAAAATTTATATTTAAAAAAAAACACATTTAAAAAAAAAATCAAAATTAAAAAATTAAAAACAAAACAAAAAACAAAGAAAAACCAAGCCAAATGGGGGAGGGAGATTCTCGAAATCATCCCTTCTCCCCCCCTCATGCACACCCAGATTACCACCCAGCCTACCCCTCCCTCCCTCTCCCTATTCATCCATGGTCTCCCTCCCTCCATCTCCCTATCCATCTTGTCTCCCCCTCCCTCCCTCCTTCCCCCACTAACCCTTCCCCTCATCCTCCCTCCCCTCTCTACCAATGGTGCATGCCAACAGTGATGGGTTTCAAACATGTCGCTCCTTAGAGCATCTGGTTTATAACCCACCATTGTTGACATGCACCACAAGCAAAGGGGAGGGGGAGCGAGGGATGGGTAGGGAGAGGGAGGGAGTGGGAGGATTGGCGGTGTTCTAGGTGTGTACGGGGGGAGGGGAAATTTTCAGAACCACCCTCCCCATAATTGGCTTAGTTTCCATTTTTTTTTTGTTTTGTTTTTATTTATTTTTTAAATTGTTTTTTGTTTGTTTGTTTGTTTTTTAATTTTTTTAAATGTGCTTTTTAATTTTTTCTTTTAGTTAAGACTTCAGGCCTACAAACCGAATTAAAAAACAGGGATGATAAATAAGATAAAAATTCACACACACGGTAGACACGAAATGGTGGAAATGGTATTCTTTATTTCTCTATGGATAAATGAATACAAGTCTCAAGAAGCTCCTCACAGGATTCTTCATTTAAACAGGAGATTCTCAGGCATTTTCAGGCATATGAAAATCCAAACGCTTGAGAAACCTCTTCCCAAAAAAAATTAATTGCAAGGCATGTTGTCACAACCCAACAATCTCCACCTTGAAAACAATTTACTAATATTTTCCCAATGAATCAAACATAACCTTCCTGCAAACCAAGAAAAGCCAAACACCATTGCAACTTCTCTAAAAATATTGGTTGCATGAACATGTCTGCATAGTTTTTTCCAGTATGGACCAGTCCACCTCCACTGAATCAAAATAACCACAAACTAAATTGTTGCAACCACTGTAGATGATACTTGTGCTTCTCAAATAACAAAGTACCATTTGTTGAACAACTGAGAGGGGGGGTGAATCAGTTGTTACCGTGCTTAAACAATTATGATTCTTTTAAAATATTTACAAGGCAGTCAATGATGATCGCAATAATGCAGGGAAATGAACAATGGCACATTCAGCATCATTCACATATATGAGAAACATAGAGACAGATATTTCCCAAGGAAACCCATATAGGGTAAAAACCTCTTCTTCTTTATATGATAAGTATTATTTACATTATCATNTTCAAGCCCCCACTTGAACCTCTGAGGACACCAGTCCTCCCTAGCACCTCCCAACCTCCCTGGATTATGAATATGAAATATTGAAACCTATTACAGTGATATAGTGTTCAATAATAGCTTACCAGCCTCATCACTATTCTGTAAGATTTTGCTACTCAGACTTCCTCGTTGTCTTCCAACATGCATCCACTGCCCATTCTGTTCTTTTGCTTTTATGCTCTATGTGCCATGTCCATTTGCTGCACAGTTCTTCTTCTATTCTTTTCAACTGCTGCACTATGATCCATCTTCATGCATGAATCACCTACAACAACATCCACAGCAATCCCAGCAACAACAGCAACCCCATCTCATCTCTATACTGTGTATTTATAGCTTTTTTGCACCTTGTGCATGCAATGTGCGCAATCCCTCTGCATACTCACACCGCGCCGATATCCTCCACAACTCGAGTGCTCTGTCTGATCATCATCGTGACTCTTCAGTTTCTCTGGCCGTTTTTCCACTCGTTCAGCATCACTGTATGTTATGTTGATATTCCTTAGCCTCTCTGGCAGTTGAGACTCTTCGTCTTCTCTGTGATAGTCGAGCTCACCTTCTCTGTTCCAGTTAAAAGCTTCAATGCTCATCCAGCTGTCAGTCACTTCCATGAGCATCTTCATCCCTCTTGAAGATTCCCAGAAACTCTTCATCTCCTCTGTCAATCACCCCGAAGTGTCTTCGAGTCCTCTGGCAGACACCATCAGTGGTTCTGGCTGTTACACTATGACGTGCAACAGTAGCCCTCCGATCTCCTTCAGTTTCATCTGCACCGTTGGATTAGCTGTGATTTATGCGTTTTTCACTTTCGCAATTTGGAGATTCTGCGATGAGGCATCTTGACTCTTCATGTTGCGAGCTCTGAAAAGGAGCTTGGCTCCTCTAGCTCCCTCCTCTATGTGACCACAGGCAGTGACCACCAGTTATAGCAATATTTCACCTTTTCGGTATTTCGGTATTCGTATGCTCCCGTGTTTTGACACTCCCAGATGTGATCCCTAAAATGCCGAGGCGGAGCTTATCTACAATAGGTCCTTCCTCCACGTGACCACTCACGGTGACCACAGGCTGCGCTATAAGGCACTGCGAACTTATGGTCTTCATCGACCCTGATCGACGGTCCACAATCTCGATGAATCAATGATTCAGATATTTTCGCAATCTCGCATCTCGCGGTTCCTTAGATGTGGGTTCTTGTCACTCCAAGTCGCGATACGTGAAGCTCCAAGATGGAGCTTAGATCAACAGTCCATAACTCTTGGTGATCTGATGGTTCAGATCTTATCATGAATTCACATCTCACGATTCCTTCGATGGAGGTCCTTGTCACTCCAAGTTGTGATAGGAGAAACTCCAAAATGAAGCTTAAATCAACGGTCCACGATCACACCTTGATCTGACGACTATGATTAAATCGCGATTTCGCATATCACGATTTCAATGGTCATATTTCTTGCCTCTCCAAGTCGCGAGTCGTGAAACTCCGAAATGGAGTCTCGGATCAACAGTCCCGATCAACACTTGATCTAACGGTCATCAAGAATTGTAAATGGGATCCAACGATCATAAATGCTACTTCTCCTCCCGAGCTTACTTTGTTCCGCTTACTCTGATCTTGACATCGTTGATCTTTGTCATCGCTGATCTTTGCCATCGCTGATCTTTGTCATCGTTGATCTTTGCCATCGTTGATCTTTGTCATCGCTGATCTTTTCCATCACTGATCTTTGTCATCGTTGATCTTTGTCATCACTGATCTTTGCCATTGTTGTTCTTGCCATCAACGACAAGTTTACTCCCAACTGTAAACCTTCCAACACCATTTTCCATGCTCTTTACCTAGTTTTGCATTGTGTCCACTGACAACACCAACTACATGTGAAATATTTGAACATTCTCATCGCAAACATCAACCTTTCTATTGTATTGTATGTGAGACATATAATCATTTTCTTCCTTACTACTAGAATAGAAACTTGAAGAAAGTTTACAATGGAAAGCTAAAGTGATATTTACTGATTTCACAAAGTTCACACTAAACCTCATCAGTAACAACCATAACTTACCATTTTTCCCATCTCTATGTACTTTAATGTCCAATATTTGTTTTGTTTCTCCTAGATCCTTCATCTGAAACATCCTGGTCAACTAAGCCTTTAACGTGTTGATCTCAACCATGCTTTTCTCGCAACAAGCATATCATCAACATAACATCAAGATCATGAATATGCCATAAACACAATGATCATACTCAATTCTTAAGAACTTGGATCACCATTAAGGAATCAAACATCTTATAACACTTCATGGTTACCTTAGGCCATACAATGATTCCCTAAGTTTGCAAAAAAATCTTCCTTTGCAATCCTGAACAACTTTTCATGGTACATATCTCTACTAATGATGATTTGTTGACAATAGGATCTCATAATCTACATCCCTTAGCTCCATTATCATAACCAATAGTGATATAAAACTTAGTTATCTTGACCAAAACCGGCCAAGCCATCCAAGTGAGCCTTCACCTCTCACCTCCACGCTAATTTCAATGGAATATCCTAAGCCCTTTTAAAGGCTTCATTACATGTAATACACGATATCTAAAACCACGAGCTACCAAAACCATGTTCCCAAAACCACGACTCTTGACCTAAATTTTCCCCCTTTTCATCAACAAAAGCGACCAAACTTCCCTCAAAGACAGGGTATCCGAGAATACCGCATGCTCCCCCTATCACCTAGATCATCTAGAATTTACCAGTGACATTTCAAACCTGGGGTATGCATGCCTAACCAGGTCTTATAGTCGTATTCCCATTTACATATAAAAAACTCCACCTCGAACCTTGCATTCGAATACTTTCACTATTGCTTTGAATCTAAGTAAGACCATCAACACTCTGCTTCCATGCTTGACTTTCCACCATCACCATTATATCTAACTTGACCTCCTTTGACAACTCATCATAATGGTCCACGATCATCTCGTTGAGGCATTCCATCAAACACTTCATCTGCATTCTCCAAACTACAGAACTTGGCATACATAAGAAATATACCCAAGATGAAACCTTGCTCTAACCACTACCATGGCTTCCAATTGTGTCACCCCACTGACCTTTCTCCTCATCGTCCAGCGGCCTTTTGAACTCATAGGATTTTTCCTCCTCATAGATAGAGTACCATACCCTTGTTTCCCTTTCAACAGACTCTTCTTCTCTGTGTGTGAATAATAATATTGCCTCAGCTCTAACAGACATTCACCTGAACTCAAATCAGATACCACTTGTTGACACTTCAGGCCTGCAAACTAAATTAAAGAACAAATATGATAAAGAAGATAAACAATCATACACACATTAGACAAAAAATGTGGGCAATGGTATTCTTTATTTCTCTATGGAGAAATGAATACAAGTCTCAAGAAGATCATCACATGGTTCTTCATTTAAACAGGAGATTCTCAAGCGTTTATAGGCATACAGAAAGCTAAACGCTTGAGAATCCTCCACCCAAACAAAAGTAACTACAAGGTGTGTTGTCACAACCCAACATTTGTTTGTATTTTTATTTATTTATTTTTGTTTTTTAGTTTTTTTTTAAATTCTAAAATTTGAATTTTATTTTTTATTTTTATTTTTTTTCAAAAAAAAGGTTATATATATATTCAAGAAATACCACTCTTATATTTAGAAGTTGTTTTAAGTTTTTTATTTGTGATGGTACCAGTTGTCAAGGCCATAGTTTCAATTAAGTTGTAATTTTAACTCCGAAAATAAAATTAGTACTACTGGAAGCATCACTTTTTGATTCCAGTGTTAATTTTCCATAATGGCATTGGTTGTCAAGGTCATTATTTCAAACAAGTCACGTTTTTAACCATCCCAAAAAATAAGGTGCTACTAGTAGCACCACTTTTTTATTCAGGGATAAAAATAGCCACTAAATGCAACCTCTAAAAAAATGAGAACTCTCGAGAGTTCTTGATAAGTTGGTAACTTTGTTTCTCGGTGTCTTTCTTGAACAAGTCCATTCTTCATAACTCTTGGAATATTACTAGTGGATTATCTTCCCTTGAACTATCTTGAAGTTTGTAAGGCATTAGGTGGATCTTCTAGGGTTTGTAGTGGAAAACCCTATACATCACCCTAGATCTACTTACATCTTCTTAAGGGAGCTCTTAGTTGACCCCATATGCTCCCAAAAAAATAGTAGGCACTAGTCTTCTCCCATCTAGTCAATCATATATTCTAAAATTCAAATTGTATTTATGTTTTAGGATAATTCTAGGGTTTTAACATCTTATATTTAATGTTTAGTCATCAAAAACCCTAGACATCTAGGGTTTCCCCACATATTTTTTACCTAAAAATCATTTTTCTTAGAACCTTGCCCTAGCTGGTTTTTATTGTAGCCTTTTAGGGGGGTGTGTGTCTTGGTCTTTTGGGGCTGTTACAAGATATTAAATTTTTAGAATTAACAAGTTACTGTAAACCCTAGTTTTACCCCTTGTTTTAGCCCTAATTTTCACTTGATTATAATATATTTAAGGGGTTGAATTGTATTGTTGTTATAACTTGTTTTATGCTGAAATTTACCTATTTTTATGACAAGTTTTATGACATCCTAGGATAATTTTCAGATATGTACTATTTTGGGGAATTTTTTACTCATTAATCACATAATAAACCCTCCAAAACAACCCTTGAATTGAATATTTTGAATTTGAAAATTTACCTTCAAGTATCCTCCTATTCTTTGACTTGTATGTCATAATAAAATGATGATAATTTAGATAGCTACATAGAAGACCTTAGACTTGACTATGTCTTGCCTTAGGATCCCTAAAGGCCACTACGGAAGCCTCCCTTGTGTTGGATCCATCCTTCACTAAAATGAGGGAAGTTGTTGCCTAGGTGATAGTGGTAACACTTCTAAAGTTCCACTCATTTTGTACCTTGTGAAGTATTTTCACTAGGGTGCAAGATTGTGTGATAACAATGCACACATTGAACCTCTTGATGCATGATATTATTAAGATGTAAGACCATGGTTATAAATGGATTGGTGCATTGTACAAGAAAGGGAAGAGAATGATAAAATTCATTACCAATCATAGCCATGCCCACTACATTTTCTACATTAACTATAAGTTGGAGCTAGTGAAGATTGCAAAGACTAGATTTGTTGTCTATTACCTCACCTTCATGCTCCGTTTGAAAATAAGAGAGGCATTAGTTAGTATGGTATCCAGATAATCATGACAGGTTCTGAAAAATAGGGTTGCATATACATCTCAAAGAAATGAATTTCAAGAGGTGGAGGACACCATTCTTGATGGTCAATTTTTTGAACAAGTTAAGTATGTTATGTAGTTCACCAAGCCCATTTATATTTTGCATATATATATTAATCTATGATTGGGTAGGTGTATGAGAATATGGACAACATACTAGGAAAAATAAAAAAATGTCGAGTTGAAAGATGCAATCTTATATGATCATATTCATAAACATGTGGTCAAAAGGTGGGATAATCTAAATTTTCCACTCCATGCCTTAACATATGTCCTTACACCCAAATATTATTCTCCATCTTGGTTGTCTCAACCAACACCTAGGGTAAGGTTAGTATAAAACCACACACAAATATAGAGGTATAGAGTAGGTAGATTTTTGCATTAGACAAGTCGATCTGTGATGAAGATGAGTGTGATCAAGTATGAAGTGAATTGAGCAAGTATATTATTTAACATGGAGTCTTTTCTAATTCGCATGCAACTAAACATTGAGACATGTTGAATCATATCGATGGTGGAACATTTATGAATCCTCTACCACACATCCACATGAATTGGCAATGAGGATGCTTTCACAATTTGTTAACAATTTTTTTGCATAGAGGTGTTGGAGAACCTACAAGACCATGCATAGTGTGAAGAGAAACAACCTTAATGTATAGACCGAGTAGAAAGATTGGTTTATGTTCACTACAACTCGAGGTTTTTGTTCCATTATTGTGAGGTGGTGAAAAATGATAAAACATATATGACTTGGGTAAACAATAAAAAGGCGGTTAATTTGGAGGATGAAGCCATAATTTTGTAGTGCATGGAGGATAAAATTGTGGGTGCTTATGATGCAATAGAGATGTCACTGCCATCCACCAATAGGTTTCCAGATGTAGGATCTTTGCCTTTAGCTTCACAACCTATAGTGTTATGTGGGGGGCGTGTAGCTCCTAGTCCTATTCCATGACTCCTTCCACCTACTCTTACTCCTCTTGTTCATCATGGAAAACGAAATTAGAATTTTTTCATGGAAAAAGGAAAGCTTAGTAGACAGTATATTTATTTGTCTTTTTCATGTCTAGAATTTCGTTTCTAGAACTTAGAATACTATGTCTTTATTATGGCCTATTTTGTAAATATTATATGATAGATTAAGTTTGAACTTAGAACTTTGAAGTTTGAACATACCTTTGAATTGTTGACTACATCTTGCAGCTCTTTGATAATGAATATGATGTTTTGCTTCCTTTCATGGTTGATGTTATATGTTACAGTTTCTCTATGACAAGTGTTATATGTCGAAACTTGAATGTTGATGTTATGATTTATAATTAATCATTTGATGACAATGTTATAATTTATGATTGCTAGATGATTGATGTTATATGTGTACTAAATGGTTAATTCTTTAATGATCATCATTAATCCAATAGTTAAATCTATGTTTCCATATTTTCTACAACTAATTCGAGATTATTCATTTTTTAATATTTTTTTTTTACATGTGGTTCACGACACCGAAGACCAGTACTCACTACTTCCACAAAAAAAACCCCTGAAATCTACGAGAGAACATGGGGAGGTTGAACATTTTCAGAATATAGGGGCTCAACAACAAGAGCATCATATAGACCCATTTAAGGGAATCACATGTCACTTACAAGAATTGAACCTGGGTGGGGAGGGTAACAACCATTCTTCCCAACCACACAAGCTACATCCAATGGAAAAATCATTTTTTAATATATATGCATAAAAATAAATTAAAATTCGTATTGTATAAAAAAACACTCCAAAAATTCTCCACTCTAGGAGTTTTTTGAAAATTGTTTTTCTTGCTCCCAACAACCTTGGTCCTCACCAATGGGGTAATTTTTTTGTATCCTAAGGAGAATTATCATCAAATACACATGAAAAGTTTTCCAAACACTTGTATCTTCATCTTGTACCCTTTATATGTACAAAAAATCAGCAAGGGGATGTAATCTCAGGGCTACACTATGTTTGAAAGAGTGGTATGCACAATTATTTATATATTGCAAAAATTTCCATCCTTCCAAAAAATGGAATCAAGCTATAAATAATGAGCTAATGTGTTTTTTTAGATAAGGTTTTTTATGGCATGCATCGTGTGGAGGTTTGACGGAGCATAGAAAAGAGGAGCATAAAATATTTTACAAATTTATATTGAGGGTGGCATCTCTATTGAAGCCCAAACATAGGCCAAACTTTCACAAAATAAGCCTCTCATAAAGGCTTCATGAAGATATCAACAACCCAATCATTTGTCCTATAATAAACAACATGCATAACATTATCTTGTACCATCTCAATTAATGAGCATGAAGATCCACATGCTTCATCTTACTATGTGCAATAGAATTCTTTGCAACATGTATTGCACTTTGATTATCACAATTGATATCTCAACTAGAAAACTAAGTTCACCCATGATATGTCAAACCTATGTTTCATCTATGCAACATACATTACACCATGATATTATGATTTTGTGGTTGAAAGTGAAACCACCTTCTACTTTTTACAAGATTGAACTATGGGTCCAGAACCAATATGAAACACATAGCCTGATGTATACTTCTATCATCGCTTTTTCTAACCCAATCCATGTTAGTGTAACCAACCAACTTGGTCACTTCATCATTGCAATCCATTATACCAATATGGCAGGTTCCCTAGATATAATGAACCATTTTATTTAGGGTCTTAAGGTGACTTTCTTGTGGATCTTATGTAAACTAGGAAACCACACTAATAGCAAAGGAAATATCATCTCAAATGTCTCTTAAATAGATAATTTTATCAACTAGTTGTCGATAAAGTGTAGCATCTACTTTTGAAGAATCACACTCCTTGGTTAGCTTCACTCCTGACTGATAAGGTGTAGTGCATGGATCACAATCTTCCATTTTGAACTTTTGTAAAAGGTTTAACACATATTTAGGTTCATAAATAAAGATAGTGACCATCCATATGTTATACTTGGATTCCAAACAATAAATGCAACAAACCAAGGTCAATCATCTCAAATGCATCTACTAATTATTTCTTCAAACCCAAAATAAATAAATTACCTCCAGTAATGACTAAGTGATCCACATATAATGCAACAATTAATGTTTCTCCATTAACATCTAATACATAGATCTTATGATATAATTCATAGCATTTTAAATTGAAATTGAGAAAAAAAATGGTTAATCTCTACATACCATTCCCTAGGGACCTATTTCAAATCATACAATGATTTCTTCATCCAAAAGACAAGACTAACATCCTAAATCTCTTCGGTGAGATCACCA